>CM055894.1:50927637-50986304 GCA_029582155.1 Panopea generosa | reverse complement strand
CTTACGAAAGAAGCAAACTTTCAGCTTAATACTAATAATTATTATTATTATCATTGTTATAAATGTAAAATGATTTCTGAAACTAGTAATGTACCTCATACATGATGGTTACTGGCAATTTCATTTTATAACAAAATTTTCAGTTGTTTACATGTGCTCAAATAGGATAAAATCTATTTCCATCTGCTTCATGCAACACAGGCACCGGACACACACTTTGTTGCAGTATAAATAGTTATATAGTATATAGTTATATGACCATATTGAATATATAGTTAAATATATATTGTAAATGGTGCCTGTGGCTTGTACCAGTAGGTTTATACATGAGCAGTTAAGCAATCTGGTTATTTGGCAACACTTTTAATTTACTTTTATCTATGTTTGAACACTGTCACATTACATATTAAACAGTCTTCATACATTTAAATGTGTTCGCAGCAAACCAACGACACACCTTGTCTTGCATCATAACTAATGTTTAGTAAAAATAGAACCGACAACACTGGAGGGTTGAGGTGGCGTTAAAGTATTTGGACGTAGAAAAATAATGTCACGTTTGGAATACAATTCGTAATGAATTTAATGAAACCTCACTTATAGAAAATCCCCAGTACAATAGAGTTTCTTGAATTTTTGCTATTATACTGATTATGATAACCGTATACTTGATTTCCTTCATCGTAAATTAAACGTTTAAAGCTAAATCTTTATTATCAGCGAAGAATTAGGCGGCGTTGTAGAGCAGGTGTTGTTGATGAATTTATTGTTTTCTTATCCAGTACACGTCTATACTACCGCAATGGCTTTGATAAATATTTGTGTTGTATATGCATATAATGTGTATGTACCAAATATTTACATAGTATTTGAACCAATAACCAATAAATTACCCGATACATATGAGGTGTTCGTTGACACTAAGTGCTGTTGAGGAAAATGAAGCAAAATAATATGTAAGTCTTTATCAATACGATATAAGTCGTATAATATCGGTAAATATTCGCCCTAATAATTATTAGTTTAGGCCTATTATTACGTATTAATACAGCTATGTGCCTAGCAGGTCGTAAATCATTAAGAATTGATAAGCATACCTGTTATGTACACTGACATTACACAGAGACAAACGTAGTAAACGTGTCATACCGTTACTGCAATTCTGAAACATTTCAAAGGTAACATTGTTTGATTTCTGCAACCTGTATCCCTATCTGCATGCCTTTTAGATGTCAGAACCGTTTGTGATTTTGACGTATCTGAAGTGACGACAATTATCAAATATTGTGGTTCGGTTAGAAAATCACTCGCGGAAACTGTAATAAATTATCAAGTTAGCAACTGAAAACCGAAACGGTATCTTTCTTTTTTACAAATAGCATAGACGAATGTATGTTAGGGAAAAATCACAGGAGATGGCCAATAAAGCTCAAATGATTCAAATATATCATTCCATTTATAATTTGACCTAGGCACGCGTGCATCAAGATGCAGAATGTTTGATGCTCAATTGTATCAATTGTTTTAACAATACGTTAGTATCAATACGGTGTAATCACAACACACACATAACTACACTTGAGAGATGTCAACACGAAGTTGCCACCTACCCTGCACATAATACTATCATGTATGTAGTTACACAAGCACATACAAGTTATAGTTAATATTTTGCATATCAATTTATTATTATTTAAATGGTATATGATTTATAAACATATAAAATATTTATTATTTTACAAAGGATATCCGAGAATGTCTTGACACACGTCGTATATATATATATATGTACTATGTTGATTCATGCAATACGCACAGTTAGGGCGAGGTACATGTAAATATTACAGAAAACACATTAAAGCGAAACATTTATTTTGTAGGTACCCCAGATGTTCCGACTGCAGTTATAAATAGAATTCCAGATGAAGGAGAAGATGTCGTGTTGACATGTAATGGTAGTAGATCTACAACAGTTCCAGCTGGTCACAATCTGACATTGGTATATTCCTGGACCGTTGATGACGTCATCAATCCTGTCAATCCCCGATACATATATACATTGTCAACCAACAGAGGACAGTTGACTATGACAAATGTCAGTGCGGCAGATACCAAGAAACATATCACGTGTCGAGCTACAGAAGACGTGTCTGGTGGATTGAGTTCCAGAAACAGCAATGTGACAACAGTGCAAATACACTGTAAGTAAACGTTGTATTCAATATGCTGTACGTATTGATATTTTATCGATAAATATGACTAATTAAAAGCTACGTGTTTACTTCAAAACCTGATATAAACATGTTCTTCAAAATCTCATGGATATGACATGTATATTTGAGACCATTGACTAATTTAGGTTTAAGTCATTTTGAAAAAGCTGAGCAGAATAACTTATTGTGTTTGATTTATTATCATGAAGTCAAGTGTGCATGCGCACCAAACAGTATCATTATGGCAAACAAAATTATCATATGCAGTGCAATTTCAAAGTATATATTACAAAGTATATTACAACACAATATACGAATGATATATTATTTTCTGGTAAAGTTTATTTGCTTTTTATCAGCGCATTATTATGGCGATAAAAAAAACACCTATAACACTTTAACAAAGATGCATAAAACAGTCAAGAAAAGAGCCACCATAGAGAGGATTTCCTCAACACGCATGAACACTACTTTTTGAAATAACAATCATATATTAAAATTAATAAGACACTCTTTTCATAGGGAGGCAAAGTACAGGATGTAGAGTTGGTCACTCACATCAAGGGTTCCTTGTTCGATCCCACACTCGACACGATGACCGTAAAAATCAACCCTAAGTACTGGTTATACCTCGAAAGCGTTCATATTATCTCAGAATTATAATAACTTCTATTATAAATTTCCATACGATATTTTATCCATGAATAAAACACACAGTTACTGTCTTTTCGTTTATTTTCTCGCTCTCGTTGATGAGAATATCATTATACAGATGACACTATTTAATAAATAGTATTTGGTTACGGTTCTTAATAGTATTCCGGAAGGGTTATTCACATAGTCTTTAACATTTCAATTAATCAATTAGTTTAATATAATATTTTCAGTTGTTCAACTAGAATGTGTCGTTAGTGGAAAAAAAATATGCGTCGCTCTGATATGGTTTCATAACGACCTTTCGATGCAATCTTTGTCAAAATGTCGTAGTTGGTTGTGGAGAAGAAGTACTTCAAACATGTGTCAGTGTAAACATTCTAATCTACTTTTATATTACAAACCTGATCTATTGCAATTCCATACAATTGTGTAAACTGATAATTCATTTTACAGAAGAGGTCCAGATAAGTTCATTGTGTACAACTTGATACTTGATAAGGTATTTGGAAAATAGTTCACTTACTGAGTTGCACTCGAGAAAGTTCTTTTTTTTTTAAGTTAAGCAATATGAACATTTTTTGTGCTATGCATTATAAATGCCATTCCTTTTAAAATCATAATAATTTACGTTTAACAATAACACCAATAACGATTTTACTGCTAAAATATGGTTGACCTATCCGTAAAGCATAACTGGGCTGTCATGTATATCCGCTAGCTTGATGAACTCGTTATTGGTATACCGTGCAAATAGCCGTTGTTCTTAGGCAGTTATTTATTACGTCAAATGTCTGCACTAATTTTCTTCTGTCAATTATATTTCCAAGCTAAACGACTTATTTTGTATTGGAACCAAGCAATAGTTTGTCTTTGCACAACACAAATATTCAAATAATTGTACAATTATTTGGTCAATGTAATTACAATTCCCATGAATTATATTAATGAAATAAAAAGTAGAACAAGTAAAATGAAAAATTATCCCATGTGATTGTATAGTTTTACTTTTTTATACAAAGTCTAAATCATTAACAAACAAAACGTAGACAACTAAGTTTTTAATTCTGTTAAATTAAATACTTTTCTCACATTGATACATTAAAAAATAGAAAGGTTTCCGTAATACCGAATCACTCTCATTTTTAATAATTATTATATACAGCACAACATAACATTAATTACATACTCAATTTTTACTTTACTAAAGTTCTGTCATACAATATATTTGTTAGATGGACCAGAAAACATCCAGTTTGATCCCGTAAACTTGGTATATGAAAAAAAACGAGTCATCACAATTTGGACCTGTAAGTTGTAAAGCTAGCTGCTTCCCGGCGTGTACATACAGATGGCACAAGAATGAGGCTGGAAGACAAGCAAGCAACAACGGTACACTGTATTTCAATAGGCTGAAAAGTAATGACGCAGGTACCTACATTTGTAATGCAACCAACCCTGGGCGGAGTTGGTATGAAAGCTCCTATACTTACGATATAACACTGAATATTCAGGTTGTTATATCGTAAGTAATTGAGTCTCAACCAACTCGCCCAGGGTTGGTTGCATACAAATGTAGGTACCTGCGTCATTAACTTTTCAGCCTATTGAAATACAGTGTACCGTTGTTGCTTGCTTGTCTTCCAGCCTCATTCTTGTGCCATCTGTATGTACACGCCGGGAAGCAGCTAGCTTTACAACTTACAGGTCCAAATTGTGATGACTCGTTTTTTTCATATACCAAGTTTACGGGATCAAACTGGATGTTTTCTGGTCCATCTAACAAATATATTGTATGACAGAACTTTAGTAAAGTAAAAATTGAGTATGTAATTAATGTTATGTTGTGCTGTATATAATAATTATTAAAAATGAGAGTGATTCGGGTATTACGGAAACCTTTCTATTTTTTAATGTATCAATGTGAGAAAAGTATTTAATTTAACAGAATTAAAAACTTAGTTGTCTACGTTTTGTTTGTTAATGATTTAGACTTTGTATAAAAAAGTAAAACTATACAATCACATGGGATAATTTTTCATTTTACTTGTTCTACTTTTTATTTCATTAATATAATTCATGGGAATTGTAATTACATTGACCAAATAATTGTACAATTATTTGAATATTTGTGTTGTGCAAAGACAAACTATTGCTTGGTTCCAATACAAAATAAGTCGTTTAGCTTGGAAATATAATTGACAGAAGAAAATTAGTGCAGACATTTGACGTAATAAATAACTGCCTAAGAACAACGGCTATTTGCACGGTATACCAATAACGAGTTTCATCAAGCTAGCGGATATACATGACAGCCCAGTTATGCTTTACGGATAGGTCAACCATATTTTAGCAGTAAAATCGTTATTGGTGTTATTGTTAAACGTAAATTATTATGATTTTAAAAGGAATGGCATTTATAATGCATAGCACAAAAAATGTTCATATTGCTTAACTTAAAAAAAAAGAACTTTCTCGAGTGCAACTCAGTAAGTGAACTATTTTCCAAATACCTTATCAAGTATCAAGTTGTACACAATGAACTTATCTGGACCTCTTCTGTAAAATGAATTATCAGTTTACACAATTGTATGGAATTGCAATAGATCAGGTTTGTAATATAAAAGTAGATTAGAATGTTTACACTGACACATGTTTGAAGTACTTCTTCTCCACAACCAACTACGACATTTTGACAAAGATTGCATCGAAAGGTCGTTATGAAACCATATCAGAGCGACGCATATTTTTTTCCACTAACGACACATTCTAGTTGAACAACTGAAAATATTATATTAAACTAATTGATTAATTGAAATGTTAAAGACTATGTGAATAACCCTTCCGGAATACTATTAAGAACCGTAACCAAATACTATTTATTAAATAGTGTCATCTGTATAATGATATTCTCATCAACGAGAGCGAGAAAATAACGAAAAGACAGTAACTGTGTGTTTTATTCATGGATAAAATATCGTATGGAAATTTATAATAGAAGTTATTATAATTCTGAGATAATATGAACGCTTTCGAGGTATAACCAGTACTTAGGGTTGATTTTTACGGTCATCGTGTCGAGTGTGGGGATCGAACAAGGAACCCTTGATGTGAGTGACCAACTCTACATCCTGTACTTTGCCTCCCTATGAAAAGAGTGTCTTATTAATTTTAATATATGATTGTTATTTCAAAAAGTAGTGTTCATGCGTGTTGAGGAAATCCTCTCTATGGTGGCTCTTTTCTTGACTGTTTTATGCATCTTTGTTAAAGTGTTATAGGTGTTTTTTTTATCGCCATAATAATGCGCTGATAAAAAGCAAATAAACTTACCAGAAAATAATATATCATTCGTATATTGTGTTGTAATATACTTTGTAATATATACTTTGAAATTGCACTGCATATGATAATTTTGTTTGCCATAATGATACTGTTTGGTGCGCATGCACACTTGACTTCATGATAATAAATCAAACACAATAAGTTATTCTGCTCAGCTTTTTCAAAATGACTTAAACCTAAATTAGTTCAATGGTCTCAAATATACATGTCATATCCATGAGATTTTGAAGAACATGTTTATATCAGGTTTTGAAGTAAACACGTAGCTTTTAATTAGTCATATTTATCGATAAAATATCAATACGTACAGCATATTGAATACAACGTTTACTTACAGTGTATTTGCACTGTTGTCACATTGCTGTTTCTGGAACTCAATCCACCAGACACGTCTTCTGTAGCTCGACACGTGATATGTTTCTTGGTATCTGCCGCACTGACATTTGTCATAGTCAACTGTCCTCTGTTGGTTGACAATGTATATATGTATCGGGGATTGACAGGATTGATGACGTCATCAACGGTCCAGGAATATACCAATGTCAGATTGTGACCAGCTGGAACTGTTGTAGATCTACTACCATTACATGTCAACACGACATCTTCTCCTTCATCTGGAATTCTATTTATAACTGCAGTCGGAACATCTGGGGTACCTACAAAATAAATGTTTCGCTTTAATGTGTTTTCTGTAATATTTACATGTACCTCGCCCTAACTGTGCGTATGCATGAATCAACATAGTACATATATATATATATACGACGTGTGTCAAGACATTCTCGGATATCCTTTGTAAAATAATAAATATTTTATATGTTTATAAATCATATACCATTTAAATAATAATAAATTGATATGCAAAATATTAACTATAACTTGTATGTGCTTGTGTAACTACATACATGATAGTATTATGTGCAGGGTAGGTGGCACTTCGTGTTGACATCTCTCAAGTGTAGTTATGTGTGTGTTGTGATTACACCGTATTGATACTAACGTATTGTTAAACAATTGATACAATTGAGCATCAAACATTCTGCATCTTGATGCACGCGTGCCTAGGTCAAATATAAATGGAATGATATATTTGAATCATTTGAGCTTTATTGGCCATCTCCTGTGATTTTCCCTAACATACATTCGTCTATGCTATTTGTAAAAAGAAAGATACCGTTTCGGTTTTTCAGTTGCTAACTTGATAATTTTATACAGTTTCCGCGAGTGATTTTCTAACCGAACACAATATTTGATAATTGTCGTCACTTCAGATACGTCAAAATCACAAACGGTTCTGACATCTAAAAGGCATGCAGATAGGGATACAGGTTGCAGAAATCAAACAATGTTACCTTTGAAATGTTTCAGAATTGCAGTAACGGTATGACACGTTTACTACGTTTGTCTCTGTGTAATGTCAGTGTACATAACAGGTATGCTTATCATATTCTTAATGATTTACGACCTGCTAGGCACATAGCTGTATTAATACGTAATAATAGGCCTAAACTAATAATTATTAGGGCGAATATTTACCGATATTATACGACTTATATCGTATTGATAAAGACTTACATATTATTTTGCTTCATTTTCCTCAACAGCACTTAGTGTCAACGAACACCTCATATGTATCGGGTAATTTATTGGTTATTGGTTCAAATACTATGTAAATATTTGGTACATACACATTATATGCATATACAACACAAATATTTATCAAAGCCATTGCGGTAGTATAGACGTGTACTGGATAAGAAAACAATAAATTCATCAACAACACCTGCTCTACAACGCCGCCTAATTCTTCGCTGATAATAAAGATTTAGCTTTAAACGTTTAATTTACGATGAAGGAATCAAGTATACGGTTATCATAATCAGTATAATAGCAAAAATTCAAGAAACTCTATTGTACTGGGGATTTTCTATAAGTGAGGTTTCATTAAATTCATTACGAATTGTATTCCAAACGTGACATTATTTTCTACGTCCAAATACTTTAACGCCACCTCAACCCTCCAGTGTTGTCGGTTCTATTTTTACTAAACATTAGTTATGATGCAAGACAAGGTGTGTCGTTGGTTTGCTGCGAACACATTTAAATGTATGAAGACTGTTTAATATGTAATGTGACAGTGTTCAAACATAGATAAAAGTAAAATTAAAGTGTTGCCAAATAACCAGATTGCTTAACTGCTCATGTATAAACCTACTGGTACAAGCCACAGGCACCATTTACAATATATATTTAACTATATATTCAATATGGTCATATAACTATATACTATATAACTATTTATACTGCAACAAAGTGTGTGTCCGGTGCCTGTGTTGCATGAAGCAGATGGAAATAGATTTTATCCTATTTTGAGCACATGTAAACAACTGAAAATTTTGTTATAAAATGAAATTGCCAGTAACCATCATGTATGAGGTACATTACTAGTTTCAGAAATCATTTACATTTATAACAATGATAATAATAATAATTATTAGTATTAAGCTGAAAGTTTGCTTCTTTCGTAAGAAATGATATTTTTAACGAAAGGTTTGTCAGTTTTGATATCATAACGAAACACTTACGTCCGTCTTACTAACACTAACTTAAGTCACTATTAAACATTAAGTATAAGTTTTTTCTTTGTCGTACGACAGGAAAATATTGTGTCAACTAATTGAATTCAGAGCTCGTCAGCATGGAGGTTGGTCAAAGCTTACGAACGACAAAAATAAACGAAGTATGAATCCATTTCTCCCAATTGGATACATGATCTGGGCTAGATTAAACTGGACGTGAAAGAAGCCATCCCAATGACTAAATCTGCTCAAACGGCATTTTGTTAGAAATATTACAGAGAAAACCTAAAAAGGCAACGACTGTATTTTATAGCTTACAAAACACTTTGTTATCAGCATTTAAAAAAGAAACGTCTATGTTTATTGATGCATATCGATGGCGAACTATGATATTAGCTTAATATAATACTTCGGTAATGAAATACAAAGTGTATTTAATGTGAAAATAGCCGTTTCCACAAAGGTGAAATCAGACATAACAATTTAATCGAACTATGCTGATATATAAAAATACAAAACGATTATCTATCAAATAAACTTGATCAATTTTATAACAGTTTATTACCTTAGACTTCTTGATCTATATGCGTGCGTGCGTGCATACGTGTGTCTATGTATGTGTGGGAGGATTTTGGCTGTGCGTGCGCGTGTGTATGTGGTAGGGTTTTAGCCGTGCGTGCCTATGTGTGCGTGCGGGAGTGTTTTGGTCATGTGTGCGTGTGTATGTGTATGCGGGAGGGATTTGGTTGTGCATGCGAGAGGATGTGTGTGTGCGAAAGGGTATTAGTCGTGCGTGCGTGCCGTGGGGAGTGTTTTGGTCGTGCTTGCGTGTGTGTGTGTGTATGTATGTGTGTGCGGTTATGTGTGTGGGCGGGTTTTGATGTGCGTGTGTATGTGTGTGTGCGGGAGGGTTTTGGACGTGCGTGCGTGTGTGTGTGTGGGAGGGTTTTGGTCGTGTGTGTGTGTGTGTGTGTGTGTGTGTGTGTGCAGGAGGCTTTTAGTCGTGCGTTTGGTGCGTGTGCGGAAGGGTTTTGGTCGCGCGTACGTTTGTGTGTGTGTGTTAGGCAGTTTTGATCGTGCATGCTTTTGAGCGTGTTTAGATATAAAGTGTAATTGACTGGAAACTACTGTAACCGCTTTATTTTTTCTATATTTTAGTAATCCATACTCAATTGATTTCGAGTGCCCACTTTATTTATTTTGTATCTTTATTTTTTTTCCTTCCGATAATATACGACGTCTTCTTTTCTCATTATTTCTCTCCTTATTTTCCTTCCCCTCGTTCTCCCTTCATCATGTAACTTATGTCGTAGGTACATGCATCAGCTAATAAAATTATTGACAGAATTAAATGGCAAACTATACACTATACACTAAAAAAGATATGTTTAAGCATTATATGTATTTAGGAAGTTAAAAATGGAGGAAAATTAGAAAATAAATCTCAAAAACTATCAGTAACTGTACCATTTAAAAGAGAAAAACATGCCCAACGATATTAGGATATTATTGCACATTTTTTTATAATTGTATATGTATCTCAGAGTAATCTTAGAAACATATGTATGGGAAATATTATGCCTTTGCTTGTATGGGAAACTGATGAAATTATTGAACAAATGTGATAAGTTGGTAAAACAAACATCACAGCTAAACTTGAACATACCGGAAGGGTCTGTTTTGTTCAGTAAATTTACGTTCAACGATTTTAGGCATATTTAATAGAAGTCAAACAAATGGTTGAACAGTTTGTTTTCTATGCACAAACACTTGTTTTGTCTAACAACTTCAGTCTACAGTTATGACATCATTTCAGATGGTGATATCTCTACTACAGTGAAAGTTTTGTCACAATGCATTTAAATATCAGTTTCTCTGGCGACTCAAAAGCTGACCACAGAGGACATATCATGAGATGATGCTACACCCCAACTATCTTGACCATGAACCGTCTTCGGAGATTTTTGAAATTAAATAAAAACAAACAAGAGGCCCAAGAGGGTCTGTGGACTTATACTATTAAATAGTGGTTGTTGTTTTATGTAACAAATTCGACTAATCAGTTTTTGAAATTTCACAAAATCAACTCTTTTTGGTTCCCTCTGGCTTCTTATGGAATTTCAATCTTCTTTATGTAATAAAAAATATTTGCTAATTCTACATAATGGTTTGAATCTCAAATTCAAAACTGTTTTTGGAAAAATGCTGGAGAAAATGAGAATTTTCTGTTCTCCCATATAACTCCTATGTAAAACTCAAAGTCCCCATACAAAGCCCCTATCCATTCAAGCCCCTTGATGTGTACAAACTTCAAACCCCCTACCCATAGGGATAATTTTATATAAAATATCAACTGATTTGACTGACCAGTTGTTGAGAAGAAATATTTTGAAAATATTCAATTTTAATCATTTTGAGACCCCACCTGGCCCCTTATGCAAATTAAATCCTGCTTATTAAACAACATATTATTTGCTATAACTAGAAGAAGCTTCAGAACTCAAACTGAATAATAATTCTGCACAAATGGATAAAAAAAATGTGAATTTTCCTTTTATTCCATAGACTTCCTATGTAAAACTCACAGTCCCCTAACAAGGCCCATATAAATACTAGCCCCTTGATTTGTATAAACTACAAACCCCTATTTATATAGGGATAATTTATATCAAACATAAACTAATTTTAGTGACCGGTTGTAAAACTCACTTTTGCGATTGTCCTCAATGTGATGAGTTGATGACCACCTATCAGTATCAGGAAAAAATGGCGTCTTCAGCATCAGTCACGTCGCAGCTATACAAACGTTTTACTACAATACACGCCAAATAACTAGTCTGTAGAGCGGACCCAGTTCTCCCGATTGGGTCCGAACACTAGGAATGGGATTTGAGCACTTTGATTGGTCAGTTGAATGACGTCACAGTTTGGTAAGCCTTGCATAGCTGTGAATTGTGGGACAGGCATGGCATTCTCTGCATTTTTATTGGGGGTTAATAAACCTGATACGGCTGAGTAGATTAAATTCCTCTCAGCTGAGTTGTTAGGTTTTTATTAAAAGCGACGAGTGACTTCAAAATAACGGCTATATAACCATTGCTTACGCACCGGCAAAAAAACTGAAACACAACTTAATGCTTTTAACATATTTTTCATATTGATAATAAGTCTATAAATCAGACTAAAAGTTTTAAGATTTGATTAATACGGAATATACCGACCCGTCAAACACGTAGAAAATGTGTAATCATCTTGTCTGTGATGTGTTATACGTTTACGAGTGCGCAAGTTATTGTCCGTAGGGATTTACCTGGCACTCATTAATCATCGCCAATATGTCGGGCCTTCTCCGTGCAGATATTCATAAGTGCAATATGATGCCGATTAAATAATGTGTTCGAACGGTTTATCAACAATTTCACTATGTACTTCAGGACACCGAAAATTAATTTACGTATGGACACAGAATATTCTTGAGTGTCAGGTAAATTCTGACGCACACTACAATTGTCTTTATCTGAAACTTAATCGGTAGCACGAAACTATGTACGTTTCGGCTCAGTATATGAATATATGTTTACATGTCTCTGGTATAGTCTAAGACAGACAGACAGACAGACAGACAGACAGACAGACAGACAGACAGACAGACAGACAGACAGACAGACAGACAGACAGACAGACAGACAGGCAGACAGACAGGCAGGCAGGCAGGCAGGCAGGCAGACAGGCAGGCAGGCAGGCAGGCAGGCAGACAGACATGTAAAGAGACAGAGACAGAACAAGGAACCGTGAGACAGATCCAGAGACGGGGACGGGGACGGGGACAGGGACAGAGACATAATTTAGCTGGAGAAATAATATAGGATTGGTGCATTATTGTAATATCGATCCATGGGGAGATTTTATTATACTGCACAACAGGGTTATTTGTAATATCGATACAACACGACATATTTATTGTTGTGTTTTGGTTTTGGTTTGGAATAACAATATCTTTTTCCATTTTTGATGTGATTGTGTTATTTCGATGTTATGATATCCATACGAATGATCATATATAAATATCTACCTAAATTAGAGAAAAAAAAAACGGAATGTCACGAACCCAACCGGACAACTGAATGTAGGAGCTCAGTTGATAAAACGTGATTAGTGCGTTCATCAAATAGACAAATACATGTTATCAAATGGACTCACACCACTATTATCTCCCTTGAGTACTCCGGACCTACAGATGAAGGAGGTAGAAATAAAACTTTAGTTCTCTTTTCTTTTTTTTTCAGGGCTTTGTACTGCAATGTTTTGTTTTTTGCTAGCATGAGTTAAATGGTCAGTATTTAAGAAATCACCACTGAAAATTTGATGCTGATACCAGCTTTCTGGACAATTTTGTGTCATTACAGAATTGTTGGTTCGAACCGCATCTAGGGCGAATAGTTGACACATTATTACTCTGGAAATTGATAGGTCTCACAAAAGCATTGAATTTAAAAAAAAAACTGGTCAAGGAATACTTGTTTTCCTTTATAATTGCATGTCTTGAACCAAGAATTTGAGCCCAGACACATGCTGCAGAATTTAATTTTTCACTCTGTTTTGGACATAAATGTTACAATGGAGCCCTATGGGAAATGTAATAGTGGTGTGAGACGAAATATACTTGCTTTACAAATTTAATGCGACGTACGAGTGTCGAACCCATGGCATCTGAGTTTTAAGTCAGATACTTCTACCATTGACGGCAACGCATTCGACAGATAATAATGACGCATAACTATTTTAAAATGAAAATATAAATCTATTCAATTAATGTTAGGCATCGTTGTGGGCTGAACATAATAATATTTTGCTTTTGTTTTAACATGTCTTTTTATATAATCAAAAGCGAGTGGCCTTTGGCGCCGTTTCAGTGTCACTTACCTCACATCGCTAAGGTCGTAAGTTCGAGTCCAGCTCGCTTCAAAAACATTATATGGTAATGTTTACTTGCAGAAGGGCGTAGGCGGCTCTACTTACATTCATTCTTGGGTCCTCCAATAAATGGATATGCTTTATATCAACTAAAATGTGTTGAAAATGTTAAACCTCATTCGCTAAAGTATAAATAAATAAAAAAAAGAAACCAATATACATATTATCTATCATTCAAAATGAATAAATAAAAATATATATTTGTGTTAAGGTCTGCTGAAAGTCATCCAAACGGAGATAAAAAAAAAGCATTATATGTCAAAGTGCTGTAGACTGTTGCGCGTGAAATTTTATTTTCCACGAACTAGTTATTGTACCTTTTCAAAGAATATTTAATGGGATGTGCAACGGACATACCAGATATTGTTTAACAAAAAATGGATGTTTGTTTTATTTACTTGGTGATGTATATACTATTTTGATATTGCATAGTATACGCATGGTATATTGATTGCGTTGTTTAAATGAGAAAAATAATAATACACAAGCACCTACAATTGTTTTGCTTCCGTCCTTTTGAGACTCTTATATTAATGTTTACTAGTTTACAACAATTATTGTTTATGGAATCCCATAACACAAAGTCAATCCAAACAAGACAATACTACTTACCAAGTATATATAATGAGACACACTGTGTTTTAATGTCAGGACCGAGAATATTTACTAGCTGATAACCACCTGCCTCGCTCCTGTTTACATTTCTGTATATAAGTGATATATTGCCAGTACTAACATCTCCTATAAACGTTATAGATGCTATTGTGTATACGGTATTGCCAGGGAAGACCTGTAATAATTCTTCAAGTATGTCAGAACCGTCCACGTCTTTCCCTAAATATAATCTAAAGCCATATGCACGTTCGCTGTTCGGGCTCACGGTGAACTGGAATGTGACGTTGGCATGTTCACGACTGTAAATATGGCTCAACGGTACAACACAATCTGTAAAAGTGCAATATCGTTGTACCAGATAATTAATCATGTTTAATCGGCAGGATAAAATGTATGCGTGCAAGCTGCAAATAGTTGACAGGCAGAACTGTATTAATTAGAGGTTTAAAGCAAATACACAATATGTGTGCAATGTCCATTCAAGGGTATAATTATCAACTTGTGCGGTTAATTCAGTATAGAAGATAGTGTGCATGCCCTTTCCGGTCAACCAACATTATTTTACATGGATTCTGTGCGAAACTTTTAAAGTGTAGTTCTAACAGGAACACAAACACATGGATTATTTCGGTATAACATGAGTTTACGTGTTATAGCAAAGCTAATGACTCATCAAGTGCGATGACAGCAATCGTTGTATGTTTTCAGATTATTAATATAATTGTTATAGAAATACACCTGCGCATTAATCAACCGCTGAATTAGTAGCTGAATATATATATAATATGCGGCTTGGCAAATAGCAGTCCGGAAGGCAGGTTTTATTTGTTTATTGTTGAGCAAAGTGTGGGTCATGAGCCGGGATAATATACCGATTGTGGACTTTCTTGAGGCATTTGAACAAACGGTCCCTGGTGCAGCAGCTCGATGGTGAATCGGATAAATATTGTTTCTATGATGTCTACATCTCTTTATTACCAAAATGTTTAATATGTTGCATGTCAAAGCTTTTGTCACTTCAGTGTAAAATGTTATCGATATGTTGTGTTAATGATCTTTTAAAGTTATTATGTGTTATAATACAGATATATATGATTAGACCAAAAGATGGTTGCATGTTGAGTATTTATTAAGGATGGCAACGAATGGCACTATTGATATTCGAATATTCGGTCATTCTTTCGAACGAATATTCGAATATATTCGGTCAAGATCCTAAAAATAAATAATCATCAACTTTCTATCCCGAACGTTTTTACTCGCCATATTTGTTACTTTCTCTTTCAGCGGAAACGGTGCTGGTGTATAAATACTAAAAAGCAAACAATTTGAATATCATTGTCGTCAAGATTCAACATGACGTGGAACTCGATGATGCATAATTAATAATAATAAATTAATAAATGCTATGTTATATTAGCTTTACTAAGTTAAAAATTCGTATATTTGTATAGTTTATAAGTAATTCACTATTTATAAATGAAATTGAAAAACAAACATAAAAAAAAATATATAAGTTAATTCGTCTACTACTTGACGCATTTATTATTCACAAGTACATAAACGGCCTTCAAATCAAAGAAGTGTGCTCTTCAATTAGGTATAAGATTGGTAAATAGACAAACTTGCTCTCACCTTTTCAAAACAGGGTGATTTACAACAGACCGTGAAGGCAGATCGAAGATTAAAATTGCCTAAGGCAAACAATTAAAGGATTACCGACCAGGACCCCTTATCACCTTGACAACGTCAAATTGACACCGGTCTTAGGAGGAAATCGATAATTACCGTGTCTTAACCTGGTTGATATAACACCTTTCAAAACCATTTGTGGCAAAAATATTGAAATTGAAAATAAATAAAACAATTTGAATTAACTATATTTTTTTAATATTTTTTTGTTGTTGCGAATATTCGAATATCAATATGACATTCGAATATTCGGACGTATGACCGAATATTCGAATATCCGAATATTCGTTGACATCCTTAGTATTTATATATGTTGTATGCAAGAATATGCAATTAAACTATAGTATTGGGTAAAACAAACAATTAATTGATCTGACTCATTAGTATAGGTTTCAAGTTAATACGTCATTTGATACCTGATATTTAAGTCTAACATATGTTATATTAGATTTGATGGGTCGTATGGTATCGTTGACGAATTGTTTACATAATATTACTCTAGAAATTGCCAGATGTCTCAAAACCATTGAATAAAAATACCTGGTCAAGGTATTTTTTTTTATAATTGCAGATCTTGTACCAATGAAAACACATGCTGCAGATTTTAATTTTTACAGTGTTGTTGACAATGGTGTTACAATGGAGCTCTTTTAATAATTGAATAGTTGTGTGAGATGTTAACATAATAATATGATATGCTGACATGTGCCGAATGCAGTGATGCTGATTTCTTCATAAAAAAACAGGTACATGCAAATACTGGACTGGATATTTTGATTACTTTGATTGTTTCTTCCCAAATTGATGCTGATTATCATACCCTTTTTTTCAAACAATATTTAGTGAAATTGTTTACCAAAATAGCTCCAAATGTCAATAACAATTTAGAATGCATGTTTTGGGATTCAACTAAATTTGCAAACAAGCAAGGAAAAAGACAAATAGTGTCCTGTGTATGGTACACAGTATGTCAAATGTCCAGATGGTTGTACTGGGGGAGTCCATGCTTACATACTTATGTTTATGTACACAACAAGCCAATACTTACCACGTTTATCTGGTGTAACAGTTGTCTCTCATTTATGTCACAATTTTCTATATATACGTTTTATCCACCAGTCTCTGAAACCACCAATCATCAATTCCCAAAGGAATATATTTTTATCTGTATATCTGGACTGCAGCATATAAACGATTTTTATAATAGGGTTAATAATGATTATAGATCACATATTTTTTTTATTTTTGAGGTTTTAAGAGTTTAACATGCCTTTTTGTAGGCTTTGGTTTGATGGATTTCATCATATGTGTTGAAATTTGCTGCTCGTTTCATAACATTTGTATGATTGTATTATATGTATTGACAATGGCAATCGACCGTCAAATGTTGACTCTATATTTGCTGTTAATAGTTTATGTAGAACATTACAACTTTTAGATTCAGTATAGCATTTACTTTGGAACCCAAAACTGTTATTAAGTATGTATATGAATTGCTGTAAAATGTATCTAGTGTATCTCAAATGATATATTTTGATTTTGTCATAGAACCCACTATAATAAATGTAGTTATTTGTTTATGGCAAATAACTTGAATTCTTGTTTGAGCATTCCTGGCCCTATTGTCTCGTACCTACTTGGGCAACTGCCCAAATAGCTGACCACCTTCAGATTTGTTTTAAACTTTTCTGCTATATTAATTGAAATACTTGTACATTTTAACTTTATTTCATGCCTAATCATTAATTAAATACTCTAATTTAAACTTCTATTTTTATTTTCAAATTTTGTTTTTAATTTAACGAAATAATCTGACCAATACGATCAACTTTATTAACCCACCATCCCAATGATTTTTTCGTTTTCTTTCTTAAATTTTGATTGCATAACAATAAATGTATTTTTCACTTTCAAATTTTGTTTTAAATTAAATGAAATACTCTGTCTCCGTTTTCCGCTCAACGCCAACCCCCCATATCCGCCGATGCGTTTTCCGATTTAAAATAAATGTTCTTAATTAAATGAAATACTTTGCCCAATTTCAACTTTATTTTCGCCACCCCTTCAACACCGCCCACCTACCCAGTTTTTTTTTAGAAATGGAATTTAGTGTTTTTGTTACGTTTTCTGTTGCTACTTGAGTGCAATTGAATAACCCTAGTCGCGCCACAATCAGTAAAACAAAGTATGCCTAGTATGTGCCATTGTTAATTGACGGCACTGCATTGTGTTTCCTTTATCTTGCCAGTTCCAATTCAAAAGACGGTGAAAAAAGATTGAGCATCTTAATATTTTAACAATCTATTGAATTGCTATACATATAAAACCCACCATTCCACCCAAAAGCTGTATGAAACAAATTCTGCCGCTAGTTTATATTTCATAGGTATTCGGCCAGCAGAAGACAAAAAACAAACCCATCTGTCGTGTAGTTCAGCGGGGATACACTATTACGATGGTAACCCAAACGGAAGAAAGACACCTGCAGTAATGACCACCCAGCGGAGCGATGCCAACGTATTCTGCTACACGGTAAACTCTCCAAGGCTTCAGGTATGTAGTTCAAGCGTATGGTTAAACATTATTTTAGATATTGACCATAAATGACAACACAAAACAGAATGAACATGCGCCATACAAATAGGACAAATTATGTTCTAAAACTAATGAATAGTATGAATATTAGTTTAGCTTAATTAATGTGTAATAATTTTGACACACCATTGGAATGTTCAATAATGTTCTTTTCAATAACCAGTCAGTCAAATGTGATATCAATTTTACATGATTATGTGCGACGTTTGATAGTGATATTCATTTGACTTTTTATACTGACAGATAGCCATTGCCGAATAGTGATGCTTCATCCGAACGGCGCCCATAGTACCAGTTGATAAAGTTAGTTATCTTATGACAGGATGCTTAACAAATCATTTTTATTATAAAATAAAATGTTATAACGACAATCCGATGATTTCCTTCCCCGAGTTGACATTGAATATATAAGAAAATGTAATACATGTAACACCTATTTTCGCCCCTCAGTGGAATAGAATAATACAGTGTATTATTATTCGTTAGCATATGCATTGGAGTATTCCTTCCTCATGCAAAATACAATTTCATTGCAGGTATATAGTAATAAAAACATCTGTATTACAACGAGACCGGTTGCAATTGGCGTATTCCAGAAGTAACGAGTCGTACGTATATTTGTTAAGAGCAAACAGGAAAGAAGATTTTGCTAGAAATTACCAAATGATATAGTAAATCGTAAATGAAAAATAAGATTACCACGTAAATGTTGATAATGGTAAAGTTATGGGGAGTACCTCTTTAAACAAAATTTAATAATACATTGTCTATTTAAAAGTGGTATTATCTGAGTTAAACATAAATGAAATGCATTATGTTATGGAAGACTAATAAAGCGAGATATTGATCGCAATGAAACAAGTTCACTCAGGGGTTCCAACCTAAGTATGCATGATAAATAAAATATTAATGTGTTACAATTATGCATTGAAGGAATCTCATTTCGGAAACAGAACCAATATTCTTAGTATGATGCAAATAAATAGATAAGACACGATTAATTATATGTGGATTAAGTTATCAGATAATATTGTTTAGAATCAAATGAGCAGAAGTCTTGCAAAATAACATAAAAGCTCTAAAAATTTGTAGAAAAAATAAGGTCGTAGATTGCTTGCAAAAATGCTGAGTACACAATAATGTGTTAGATGAACATGTGAATATGAAAGACGAACAGTTCCGAAGGGAAGAGAATGCAACATGTGTTTAAACACGAAACTCAGGTACATATTTTGCTTAACAGTGACAACTGACTACCAATTTAAATACCAATATGTTTAAGTTAAATACATATAATTTAACTAGTAGGTTAAACTATTTTATGAAACATTTTATACATAGTTATTTTAGTGATGTCACGTAAGAGAATATCAATATACTTATTACCAGGCTAATGTTGTCAATAACTTTATACTAACAATCTTATGAAATAATAGTATATTAAATGCATATCATAATTATAATTGTCAATTAAGACGAAATAATGAACCAACCTTTTTCATCTTGTGCATCAGTCAAATGTAAAAGTGTTCCAACAATGAATGCTGACACTATATATTTCGACATCTTATTAGACCTAGACATTGTTAATCACAATTGTGAGCAAATGTATTTATGTCCCACTTAACTCCCTTTGATAAAAATGCAAAAACATGGAAAACACATATTTATTCGAAACAAATGTATGTTTTGAACTTTCAAAAATATCCTTATTTGCATCTATTATATTAAATATCCAAATAGTATCTATATTTCGTTATCATCACAATCAAATATACAATTAAAACAAGAACTTTTGTCATTGCCTGATATTTGTAAAAAATACATTCATAAAACCAATCATTTTTCAACGAGGAATGTAGTATACGACTATCGGTACGGCAGAGTATAATACAATTGCACATTGACATGAAATGTACGCTTAATATATGTTTATACAAAATAGCATCATCAGAAAACAGACATAAACTGTCAACAGGTGATAAGTACTGTATTGTGTTATTTGCAAATGTTTGATGTTGATCTTTCCGGCATGGTTAACTGAGCATGATTTGTCGTTTTTTAAATACAAAAGCTATATGAAACCAGTACAAATATTGATTAAGATGCTTGTAATTAAGCAATAGATTTGATACAGTAATACGTTTAGTAAGCTGATAATGACATTTCTGTAATCAATTAGGATAACTTGAACAATGAATCTGACATTGAATTTCATTTCTCTTTCAAATAATGGTCAACTTTTGTTATACAACTTTATAATGGGAAAATCAAATATACTGATATAAACATGTACATAAAATATTGACAAATTTAGTTTGAAATAAACATGTTAAATATTTAAGATACTATAATGGGATTCCCGAATACCATAAAAGTAAGGTAAACATTTTATCAACAAAATCCACTATTGTTAAATATCATAAAGATATCAACCTAAGGTCAGTCTTGTTTACACCAGGTAGTTATTTGTGCAAAATTAATTCTGATTTCTTTGAATGAAAGATGACTGATTATGTTATATGTACTATTATCTTTTCGTGTAGTCATATTGCTCTATATGGTATTTAGTAGGTGATTTATCCACGGTGCAAAGCACCGGTGAACATTACCGGAACGGCATTGTACGTTAAATTACAAGTGATGCCTATTTTTTTGAACTTCCGGTTAAGCGAACTGTGAAACAAGAGAAGTCAATATTACAACTTCAACTGCAGTGTCCCACTTCTGCTTAAAATGATAAAGGACGGCAACCAAAACCAAAAACAAATAGAAGAAAAAAGCTGTCTTGACCAAAAATCGGCCAACCGACCAACACTATGGCTCCAACTGAGAGTCGCCAGCCGACATATTGATACATTTGTTATTTTGGGTGCTGCCGTATGTGTACAATTTAATCATTCATTGTATATGTACAATCTTTTAAGTATTGCTACTTACATGTATGCAATAATGCACGGCAACTTATTCTTCTTGGACAAGGCGTTTTCATCACAGATCGTGACACCGTAGCATATGTGTTAACATATGGCGTAGTCACTACTGCCAAAAAAGTAAAAAAAAGTCTACATGTTAGAACCAGTATATGAGTCATTTCAAGCCTGTTGTTGCAAATAGTTTTCTTTGTTAAGGTCGTCAATTAATAATTAAAATAAGTCTCTGGTTAATTCAATTATAATTCAAAAGGAAGTTGTGGTGGTCTAGTGCTTGCTTCAGAACCCAGAGGTTTCCAGTTTCATTCTCGACGGGGTTTCGTCAATATGCACTCCCACAGTGCCTTATTCGGTCAAGTTAAAGAATGCAAGCACTCTTTTGGAGGGGATTTAAAGCGGTGGGTCCCGTGTACAGGAAGGCATACCCATTACATGTAAAATATCTCAATAAACTTCTATGTTAATCAGTGATTCAAATTCTCGTAATCATGTGCACTTTGTGCCTGCATGTTATCCTCGCGATGGAGTGTTGCAGTATTAGCATATAGATAGAAATGAATGATATTGCTGATAATGTGACTTCCCAATCTTTTCTTCAACTCAATTTGTTATCTGTTTCATGGAGATTTCAGTAACTTTGTCACATGTCAATGTATTTACAAAAACTGGGACAATTGCCTCTGCATAGTCAGTACTGTATATTTGACAGGTAGTTCCATTTACAGAAACGTGCATACCCGTTTCATTACCATTCATCATGTAACACAAAGGTTGTAATGGTATTTCTATAAGCCATGATGGCTGTGTTCTTGATTACAGTGTTATATGCACTGAATCTGCCTAGAATATAATGGCTGCGTTCTGTGGTTATTATATTTACCGGTTATGCCTAGGAAGTTGTGACAGCTTTGTTCTGTTATTACTGTATGCACTAGATCTGCCTAAGAAGTTTTGACAGCTTTGTTCTGTAATAAATGTATGCACTAGATCTGCCTATGAAGTTGTTATAGCTTTGTTCTATTATTACTGTATGCAATAGACCTGCCTAAGAAGTTGTGGCAGCGGTGTTCTATCATTACTGTATGCACTAGTCCTGCCTAAGAAGTTGTTATAGCTTTGTTCTGGCATAACTGTATGCACTAGTTCTGCCTTAGAAGTTGTGGCAGCGGTGTTTTTGTCATTACTGTATGCACTAGTCCTGCCTGAGAAATGGTGGCAGCGGTGTTCTGTCATTACTGTATGCACTAGTTCTGCCTAAGAAGTTGTGGTAGCGGTGTTCTATCATTACTGTATGCACTAGTCCTGCCTTAGAAGTTATGCCAGCTTTTGTTCTGTCATTACTGTATGCATTTGATCAGCCTAAGAGGTTGTGACAGCTTTGTTCTGTCATTACTGTATGCACTAGTCCCACCTAAATATTTATAACAGCTTTGTTCTGTAATTACTGTATGCACTAAATCTGCCTAAGAAGTTGTGGCAGCTTTTTTCTATCATTACTGTATGCACTAGTCCTGCCTTAAGAGTTGTGACAGCGGTAAGTACTAGTCCTGCCTAAGAAGTTGTTATAACTTTGTTCTGGCATAACTGTATGCACTAGTTCAGCCTAAGAAGTTGTGGCAGCTTTGTTCTAGTATAACTGTATGCATAAGTTCTGCCTAAGAAATTGTGGCAGCGGTGTTCTGTTATTACTGTATGCACTAGTTCAGCCTAAGAGGTTGTGGCAGTGGTGTTCTATCATTACTGTATGCACTAGTTCTGCCTAAGAAGTTGTGGCAGCTTTGTTCTGGTATAACTGTATGCACTAGTTCTGCTTAAGAAATTGTGGCAGCGGTGTTCTGTTATTACTGTATGCACTAGTTCAGCCTAAGAAGTTGTGGCAGCAGTGTTCTATCATTACTGTATGCACTAGTCCTGCCTAAGAAGTTATGTCAGCTTTTGTTATGTCACTACTGTATGCACTAGTCCAGCCTAAGAAGTTGTGGCACCGATGTTTTAGCATTACTGTTTGCACTAGTCCTGCCTAAAAAGTTGTGGCAGCAGTGTTCAATAATAACTCTATGTACTAGTCCTGCCTGAGAAGTTGTGGCAACGTTGTTCTATCATTACTGTATGCACTAGTCATGCCTAAGAAGGTGTGGCATCGGTGTTCTGTCATTATTGTATGCACTAGTGTTGCCTAAGAAGTTGTGGCAGCGGTTTTCTGTCATTACTGTATGCACTAGTTCTGCCTAAGAAGTTATGGCAACTGTGTTCTATCATTACTGTTTGCACTAGTTCTGCCTAGGAAGTTGTTGCAGCTTTGTTCTATCATTACTGTATGTACCCGTCCTGCCTAAAAAGTTGTGATAGCTTTTTCTGTTATGACTGTATTCACTAGTTATGCCAGAGATTTTGTGACAGCTGTGCCTAGAGATTTATCAGCGCTTAAAAGGGCCAGTAATGAATTAGCAAGAATGGTATGGTCCACTAAATTAACGCTTGGATGTCAGTTGTCGGTACTGGTGAATTAACAATAACTTAAAATTCCATTCCGTATATATGTTACGTATTTTGGTTCCCAAGTTATATGTAATGGTTACTGTCGTAGTGACGGTTTACGGACTAGATCTAGTTAGTTCCTATTGATAGAACTACTCGCAAACCGATCAAAAGCATATTTAAGGAGAAATCATGTAACGAATAATACTGGTGGACTAACTTTTTTACACAATATTAACAATTGCATTGAAGACATACTATACGTTGTAACAGCATCATAAATGTATCTGTTCAGGAAGTTCATATAGAAAATAGAATGAAACATTTGTCAATAGACAGTTGTTCAGCGGTAATGACCAAATGCAACTGTCAGAAGACCAAATATTGAAGCTGAATTTTGATGTCCTTGATAAATTCAGTGAAAAACATAACTATGTTAATGTATGTTTGCCTGCTTCAAACTGAGACAATAAATAGTTTTCCTAACCGATTGTTTCATTGCAATCAATATTGATGCACCGGTTAACAACATGACAGTGGCAGATTACGGTGAAATCTAGTGATGCATCGTCTATTAGGAGTTTACTTCTTAGAACATTTGATTTTATAAGAATGCAAGTGAACAGCATATGTCATAACCTCTATTTAGCAACTACAATTATGTCCTCACTGTTTAGTGTACATACAATCCTGTTGTTTCTTATTTCTTAAATAAAATGCAGAGTAGACAAATTGGTTGAAAATGTTTTAATACTTGAAAAACGTATTAAGAGGAATAAGTTGTAATACCATCCCATTCATTTGAAACTTTGACTGTTTACGCCTAAGAGAAATAGTGTTTGTTTGTTGCTTTCATATGATTGTTTATTGCTTGGCCAATGGGGATGACCTGGCCATGGATCAAACCATGGACTTGCCACATGCGATGCGGACACTCTATTTCTAGACCACCGCTGCGTTTTGTCAAGGGTGGGTGGTTTTCTAGTAAATAATACTATTCATTAGCTTCAATACAGCACTGATTGTATGTTAAATTGCTTAAAACAGTACTTCTGTGATGGAACATATATTTTGGTTACTTGCTGTATTGCAATACAGTCGATTAAGACAACCATTACGATATGCCATTTTAAGATATACCGATATTCCAATATATATTGTGATAACGCTACGTTTCCGGTTACCCGACAACAATTTTGCTGGTTGAAAACGTTTTTACCTCCCACCCGCTTCCTTTAAAAAGTATTGTTCATTGAATATATTCCTGCCTGTCCTTGCACTGTTGATTTATTGTGAGCATCCTTTTAAAATATTTTCTGATTTATTGCAGATAAAAAACAAAATATTACCTACCTGCCCAACCCCTCCATGGTATGGGTCGGAAATGACAAACACGCACTTTTTCAAGGATGGCCTTAGTTATCACATATTTATATAAAATTGTGTACACTTGGTTTGTGGTGTTGGGGTACATCTCTATAGTGTAAGCAAGCACACTTTTCTGTATGAAAAGAACTCCAGGTTCAAGTCCTGGTGGAGATCTTGACACCCTTACGAAGTTGTACAATATATAAACTTCATTATAGGAGTCAAAACACTAATACAAGTGTGATAGATGAAGTCATTAAAATAACCACTTTTTTACCAATCAGCATTCAAAGACTATACACAAGGATATACATAGCCAATTAAGACAGGTAATTATTAACACGTTATATAAGACAGAAACAATTGGTATGGCCTTTTAATGCTATATGATGCTAACAGGATGCGACTACAAGAATTATTACCTGAACCAGTCTCCAAATATTTCAGTCAGGTAGTAATAACAGTAAGTAAACAAAAGAAAGGAAGCTGACAGAGAAATAACACAAAGTATGTTTCTTTACAAGTTATTGTATAATCAACTAGTATTAAACATTCACCTATCGGTTTTGTGATTTCCTTTTAGTGACTGCTTAAGACAGGTTTGTCTGTAGTTTAATATTAATAATACACTTACATTCATTTTACAGTTTTGTCTGGTTTTAGCACTCTAGCGCCTGCATTTTTCATTGGATCTTCACTGAACTTATATTGTACTTATATAACCATAATATCTCGGACAAGATTTTGAAATGACCAAATCGGATTATTAATGTCAAAGTTATTGCCATTGAACAACAAAACGTGCTCTATTTGACATTGTGTGCACTGTAGCCCTCGCGTTTTTCATTGATCCTAACCAAACTTGCACAATAGTTATATAAACATAAACCTCGGACAAGTTTTTGAACTGACCAAAGCGAATTATTAATGTCAGAGTAATGGCCCTTGAAACATTAAAAATTGCAATATTTGACTGTGAGTGCAACTCTATCACTCGCATTTATTATTTGATTATGACCACAAACTTACACAGTAGTTATATAACTAAAATATCTCGGACAAGTTCTAGAACTGGTCGAATCGGATTATTAATGTCAGGGTAATGACCCTTGAAACATTAAAATATGCGCTATTTGACATTGTGTGCACAGCACCCGTTTCTTTCATTTCATCCTCACCAAACTTTTCGAGTAGTTATATACGCATAATATATTGGACAAGTTATTGAATTGGTCAAATCGGATTATCAATGTCAGAGTTATGGCCCTTGGAACATTAAAAAATGCAATATTTGACCGTGTGTGCAATCTAGCACCCGCAGTTTCCATTTGATATTCACCAAACTTACACAGTAGTTATATAACCATAATAACTCGGACACGGTTTTGAACTGACTTAATTGGAATATTAATGTCAGAGTTATGGTCCTTGAAATGTCAAAAAAACTACACTTAGTCTATTTGACCTTGTGTATACTATAGCACCAGCATTTTTCGTTTGATTCTTACCAAACTTATACTGTTGTTATATAACCATAAAATTTTGGATAAGTTCTTGAACTAGCTACATTTTGCAATTAATGTCTGATTTATTGCACTTGAATTATTAAAAATTGCATTATTTGACATTGTGTGCATTCTATTACTCGCAACTTTTACGTGATGTCAAGCAAATTACGTAGTAGTTATATAACCATAATATATTGGACACGTTCTTGAACTGGTGAAATCAGATAACTATTGTCACAGTTATGGCATTTGAATCATCATAAATGTGTGTTATGCTGGTGTGTACACTCTAGCATGTGCAGTTTTTATTGGATCCTAATAAAACTAATACAGTAGTTATATAATTATAATTTCTAGGACAAGTTTTTGAATTGGACAATAAATATTAGTGTTGGAGTTATGGCCCTTGAATTGTTAAAAATTGCGATATTTGACCTTGTGTGCATCTAACACTTGCAGTTTGCATTTAGTATTTGACATACATACACAGTTATTATGTAATCATAATATATTGAACAAGTTCTTGAACTGGCCTGTCGGATAAATATTGTCAGAGTTATGACCCTTGAACTGTCAAAAACTGTGTATTTGATCTTCATTAAACTTACAAATCCGTATTGTAACCATAATATCTTGGTCAAGTTCTTGAACTTGACACAATTGATAATTAATGTAGGGTATTACGTTCCTTGAATCGACAAAATTGCATTATATAAAAAAATTGTCATTGTCTCCTCTGCAACAGGTGAGCGATTTAGGGTCAATCTTGCCCTCATTTTTATATATTCAGTTAAAATATTAACATATACTTGGTTCGTTCTTAGAATTGGGGGCATCTTTATTGTATAAAGCAGATAAGGTAGCACTTATATTACAGGAGTTGTCCCGATATTTTTTAATTTATATATGCATTCATCTTTTATCGAGCCGCTGTGCTTGTACATGTATATGGAAACTCAAGGTTCAAGTCCTGACGGAGACCTTGACACGCTCATTCATTGAACAAACTAAACATTGTATTCAGTAAGTCAGAACTATAATAAGAATACTATGGTTGTATATTTTTTATACAATATATGTGTCTATGGTTCAAACGAATTTGAAAACTAAAGTATTTCTGTATACATGTAATGATTCGGTAGAGTAAGTAACCGTCGACAAACAGACGTGATGTGGCCTTGGCTCTAAACGGCATGTCGTGGGTGCATGCTAGGAATAACAATAGTCCAATAAAAGTGCCTTGATGCACGTCGGAGTAGACTGGGATGGAAATTAGGCATGGTTATATGTTGTGTTCTGACCCTGTTCAAGTGACGTCTGGTAGATGAGGGTTAAAGTTGGTGTAATCGAGGGTGCAATTTCTTTGAAAAGTCTTGATGATATCTTGTTTGGTTTTGTCCGCACACCGTTCCTTCCAAAATCGATGTTGGGATATATGTAGTATCAATTTCACCGTGATCTGGAATTTGTGGGTCGTCGTATTTGGTGAACACAAACGAGACCGTCCTATTAATACTTTTGCTATCCATCGAACATCTTAAAATATGTTACCGTTTTTATGTTTACCGTTACCGTTTTTATGTTTACATGTCTTTCTTTATGAAGGAGAATATATTGTTTGCTGTTGTTAAAATAGTTGTTGTAGGCCGTCTTACATCCAGTCTGTTATAATCTGTGTGAAGATCACAGTAGCAATACTTAGATAAGTGTGTATCTTATGAAAACACACACACACACACACACACACACACACATACACACACACACACACACACATTAATTATACTATGAATTCAGTGAAATACAGTTTATTTATTTATACACGGTAAAAAAAAACTTTCTGCACACTTGGAATATTTTGGTATTTGCCTTTCTAAAACTGACTCAAAACTTACTCTTTCGATTGCAAGTGAAAACATCTATTTAACATATAGTTTGACTTATCAAATGTTCTGATAAAACATAGATTATTTTAGCTACCAATCAATGTAACGACAAAAGGTGCTAAAATAGAAAGCCCTTAATTGATTAGTTTGTGAAATATACATCATGCAACAAAGCGAAACATGTCAAAAACAAACACTTATACAAATCCGCCGTCTCTTGTAATTATTTACAGAATGGTATATGTTGTTGAAAATGTAACTTGTTTTGACACGATTTATTATACGAGAAGTTAATAAACAAAAATACATAAAGATGCTTAATGAAAACACACAAAATAAAACTGTTGACATCGATACAAATACAATTTGCAAACTTGATATTGCTTGAACTGTATATATTTTCCATTGGTAATATTGCAATTGATATAAACATAGATAAAAATGAATGGATAATTGTTGGATCATATTAACCGCAATCTTTATGTAATAAGATTTTTCATGAGAATTGTGAATTAATTTCTGATGAAGTTTTTAGTAAATATGACAATATTCTGACACTTAGATATTTAAATGACAATATGTTTGAAAAATGAGACTTCTCACCAGCCATTAGATATTAGTGATTTGTATTTAACCTTAATACTGTTATAGACAAACCTATATGTTTCCCTGCAAACAGTACACCACCTATTTTAGGTGTTATTATAATCAATAAAATATGTAACTGAAAGTGTGGACTCAGTGATGTACAAATTTGAATTGGAATTCAATAGAAACATGGCACCTTAGTAACCAAACCAAAATA
Organism: Panopea generosa; assembly: GCA_029582155.1. Classification (NCBI taxonomy): domain Eukaryota; kingdom Metazoa; phylum Mollusca; class Bivalvia; order Adapedonta; family Hiatellidae; genus Panopea; species Panopea generosa. Next base: position 50,956,659 of record CM055894.1, on the reverse strand, counting down.
TTGTATACACCGAAGTTTTAAGAAATTTGACTCCGAGAATTTTAATGAAGATTTGAAAAGGCAGTTTTTAAATTTAAATTTTAACGAAACATATGCTACTATTACATATGACAATTTAGTCAAACTTTATTAAATGTTCCTAACAAACATGCACCTTTAAAAGAAAACACAAGTCTTACAGAAACCTTTACAATTGATGAACAAACTCCTAAAGCAAGCAATTTATATATATAAAAAAATGCGCCTTTATAAATGTAATAGTTTCAGAACGTCAAAAAAAACCAAAAAAAAACCGGGGAAACCCACAAACATAAAACGTAAAGCTATTAATAAATATCTTAATCACAAAAACCACTAACTAAATAGCAATGTACATAATATAAATGTTAGTTGTGATGAGGAAGTCAAACTGTAAGTGTCAGTTTCGATTTTAAACTCAACATTAGTTCTCATGTTTCGATTATTTGTAGAATAAGTGTCGCGTCAACTAAATGTACTGAAAAGAATTTGTGTAAGTTAATTTTCGTTACTCCTTATTATGTCAAACCATTGTCCCTGGACATGGCATTTATGCGGTGAAGTAAATACTAAAATAAATGAAAAACAAACCGAAAAGAGCACTTTGATTTCTCTATTATGGCTATACATTAAATTACGAGACGTTGATTAATAAATCTCAACTACCAACTGAAAATTAGACACCTCAGAACTATAGAAACAGTCAAAATAATAAATAAACAGTGTTCTGCTTATCTACATGAATTGGTATGTATTAAACATAGCCCTTGCTCTTTCGAATATATTAACATCGCAGTCATACCATAGATAAGAGCAACAAGTTGTGCTCTCAACTTTTTTTCATTTTCATTTTGGGGCTGACATACAGTGAAACTCTCTTCCAGAACATTTAGGAAATCAAGTTACAATCAGTTCCGCAGTCTGATTAGTTCTATATCTTTAAGCTTGATCATTTTATTATGTTTTTGATGTTACTACTGCTTGTTCGCTCAACGTTCTTGCATGATATCTTGTTATTCAATACTATATAATGCACACTGTGTCTAGTCATTCTATCATGTTTTGAAACTTTAATTATTATTATAATATAATATAATGTGTCTTGCTTGGTAAACCAGTTTGCATCAGAATTTAAAATATGTTTTATTATCTCTTTATGTTGGGATGTTGGTTAGGATCAGCTTGTACATTTTGTCTATATTTTAGTATTTATGGATATTTGATTAAATACCATCATATTTTTGAGTAGTTTTCTTGGTCAAAACAATATGAACAAATTCAGACATGTTTAACTGTCATAAAATGCAATATTGGTATTGATTATACGTGAAACATATGAGGAGGTGTGCCTCGAAAAAGGGGTGTGAAATTTTGCTATATATAGTTGTATATTTATATGCGTAAGCATTTTCGCTCTACGTCAGGATATCGGTTACGATCAGCTTGTACATTTACTCAGAGCCGATAATTCATTATATAATGCGGGTTAACGAACTACCTTACTATTGTCTATTACCATCCATCGCATAGTATATGATATTCATTCTCATGTTTGCTTATATATGCCTTATGTATGCAACTCTCCGATACAGGAGAAAATAATAAATGTATATAGATATATGTGTGAATGTATATTAAGTATATATATGCATACATATGTGTATATATGTGTTTATGTATTTATACATGTACATCCAGTTTGAACTTCTACATATCTAATGGCATCTCGGCGCTCATTAATTTATCTTAATACACTGTCTGTTATCATTTTACTGTATCCGAGAAGCTATTGTTAATCAGTTCACAACAAATCTGATTTGAGGTGTTATAGGTTATATAGAACATTTCCTAATTATACACACTAGAGTTTATTTTGCATCTCAGTTGTTTTTACAATTATCTATTTGTCACGATTAACCTACTTTTCTCAGTTTTATTTCATGTATATAACTTACTTGATGTAATACTGTGTCTTATAATTGTTATGAAGTCACTGATTTAAGTAGTGTAATGCAACTTGCTTATTTTTGTAAATGTCGGTCAATGGCTACAATACATAGCTAGTGTTTATTGTGTTATATCTCATGCCGACTGCAAATGAAATTGTGTATTTTGTTGTATCTTGTAATGTGCCTTAATTGTTAGTTATTTGATACTAATATATAACCTGCAGGATGTTAAATGCTATGCCACTATATAAATAACTTTTTTATAATAACTGTGAAAACTGATTTAAATTATATTGTTTTGCACGTCTGCGTTTTGCATATATGTACAAGGTATCTTATTGTTTGGTAGCTATTGAGTTGTTGACCTCAGTTTCGCTATACATATTTTGATGATTGCCTCAACGACATTTTAAAATGCTGAAACATAACACTTACTGATTGTGTTGCAAGTTATACTTTATCATTAAGTATAGAGATGCGATTACTTAGTGTGGTTGTTTAACTGTGAAGTATTTCAAATAATAGTTAAAAAAGAAACTGAAACATTATATACTATTAAACTACTAAACATCTCAACTTCAGCCTTTTATCAACTCAGATCTTTGAAAGGCAATCTCATCATTTAGATTGGTCATTTTGCATTAATCAATGAGTAAACATTTGTTTGACGTTAATTATATGTAATCATTTTATGTGTAATGAGTTGAAGTAAGAATTTAGAGGCCTTGAGTAGTTGGGTACGTTGCAGTTTGAGAAGTTTAGGGAAACCGACCACAGTATATTTTAATTACTTACCAACTATATTATTATAGAACCATGCACAACTCTCAGAAAAGTCTAATTTTCTATTGATGCTATTTAGCAGTAGTCATGTGAGTATATACGATGCACGACTTTGACAAATAATTATAGCTCAGTGAAGAATGGAAAAAGAGATTCAAATTGACCCTGTTGTTTAAATTACTATTTACTGAGCCAGCTTAACATAACGTCGCGGACATTACACTCAATAAGGATGTCAACTCATGGTAGAAGATGTTGGTAAACAATTCCAGCATTTTGTAATAATTAAACTCTTACATATATACAGTGTCATGTGTATCAGGTGCGTCTTTGTTTAATTGGACAATGTTTACGCAAACATAATTAGTGCAGAGTATTCTATATGTACTGTTGACGTTTACTTCGGAAAATTGTGTAGTGGCCATTTGTTATATTCCTTGTTACTTACTCGTGTGACATACATTATTCATCAGTTGAAATAAGTCAGCAACTATACCAAACATGACATGATGGAATTTCGACGATTATTGACGTAAATAATCTAAACTGTTGTTAACAGACATATTCGCGTGCAATGAAATGAATTGAGTGTCGTAATGTCTTGATGTCATGTGACTTCGTCAAAAATAGTTCGCATGCGATTTATAGAATAACATTAGCAATTACAAAGGAACTTTTCAATTTAAATGTACATTGTATCTAACTCTCCAATGCATCAAACAGTATTACGTTACACTCTCGTCAACAGTTGTGCTATAATTTCAAATGTGCATCTTTATCATATGATTTTATTTTAATCTAAATCATGCAAAGAATAACATATATAAATTTTTTCATTAAATTTATTGACGATTTCTAATTATTTACATATTACTTTGCTATATGCATTTTCATAACGTGTCCTATTGACTCATGTTTTAATTTTTCTTTAATACGTGTATATGTCTATCAACATTTGATAAGTCAGAAAGAAAATGTCAATCAACAAAATCTACTCCCATTTCAGGTAAGTATTTATCGAGCGAAAATGTATTTGTTAAGCTGGTAATGTAATAAACGTGATTAAGTCACTTGAAGTACGAGCGTAATGTAATTCACTACTGCGTTTTATATTTTTGATGAATAAAAACGTTTGTGTCCTATTCTTTGTGATTTCAAGGTGTAACCCCACCATTGATTTTTTGTTCTTTATTCTATAGTAAATAATAAAAGTTTGAAGGCTTGTCATTCATAGAGGGTCCCAAATGAAAGAAGTGAAACCTACATTTTACTGTTTGTCAACCTCTGCACTATCAAAATATGATGAGAAAAGTAGGGGTCATGTGTCATATAAGAGATTTTTTTTCTGCTCAGTGTGTACACTGGTGACAAAGTGAAAGTAGACTTCCGAAATCATGAATTCATACCCCAATTTCCAAGCATCATTTTTTTTTTCTAAATTCACAATTCAAACATGACAATGCTACCAAAATGGTCAAAATACATCAATAATGCCATTCAAATAAAAAAATGAGCATTAAAATAAGGAAAATGCATTTTTAAAGAAGAAGAATTGAGGATTATTTATAACCGCCATTATGCGACTACCCAACGGAAGCACTTCCTTTTTGCAATGGTGGCACTATGCCTATAAGGAAACTCTTTTTTTTTTAATTACATAATTACCTCATTTTTGCTAAGTACTACCAATTTGAAGTAATACTGCCAAGTTGCAGGCATTAAATACTGAAACTTTTGTCAAAATACCACTTTTTACATGATCATTATATACAGGCGCTACATGTTGACCGACATGCAATTTTGATGTGTTTGACTAATTTTACCCAAAAAATTTTTTTTTTACCTAATTCCATTAAATTTTTTACACCAAAACAGTCTCATGATACACTGAAGACATTATCTTACCAAAATACATTATTCAATACAATGTACATGCTAAAAATTGCACATTTAAATCATCCAAAATAAAAAATCTTCAAAATTTTGTGATTTTTCATGAAATTTCAATGTAAATATGCACATATATGCTTTATTTGAGGCATACACTTGCCAAAATGTGTTTTTTTATGAAGCAAATGTCTCCAATTTGTCATTTAATACTATGAGAGTGTAGAAAAGAGGTTATTTTACCTACAATTATCATTTTGGAAAATCACCCCCATTTCACTCAAGTCTCTCTTATAGGTGTAACCCCACCATTGATTTTTTGTTCTTTATTCTATAGTAAATAATAAAAGTTTGAAGGCTTGTCATTCATAGAGGGTCCCAAATGAAAGAAGTGAAACCTACATTTTACTGTTTGTCAACCTCTGCACTATCAAAATATGATGAGAAAAGTAGGGGTCATGTGTCATATAAGAGATTTTTTTTCTGCTCAGTGTGTACACTGGTGACAAAGTGAAAGTAGACTTCCGAAATCATGAATTCATACCCCAATTTCCAAGCATCATTTTTTTTTCTAAATTCACAATTCAAACATGACAATGCTATCAAAATGGTCAAAATACATCAATAATGCCATTCAAATAAAAAAATGAGCATTAAAATAAGGAAAATGCATTTTTAAAGAAGAAGAATTGAGGATTATTTATAACCGCCATTATGCGACTACCCCACGGAAGCACTTCCTTTTTGCAATGGTGGCACTATGCCTTCAATAACCGATTAAAGAGTATTCTATTTAAGGTATAGATTACATTGTGTGTAAACTGATATACCATTTATATTTGTAATATCTTTAGATATAGAATATTGTGTTTGTTGCTTGCTGACAACGGAATGTGTTTTTCATATACGACCATGACGTTATATTAAGCGTAACATTATTATTATATTATATTATATTATATTATATTATATCATATCACATCACATCACATCACATCACATCACATCACATCACATCACATCACATCACATCACATCACATCACATCACATCACATCACATCACATCACATCACATCACATCACATCACATCACATCACATCACATCACATCACATCACATCATTATATTATATTATATTATATTATATTATATTATATTATATTATATTATATTATATTATATTATATTATATTATATTATATTATATTATATTATGTATAATTTAGTTATTTAATGCATTGATGTTTCTAATGACATACATTTAATATTTGCAAACAAAGTTAATTTCATACTATGTTGGAATAAAACACTTTATATTATGCGGAGTTAAGTTTCTACTTCGAAACCAAACTAAGCATTAGTTTAAAAAAAATTTTTTTCTTTAGTGTCACACCAGTATGAATGGCAGATATGATTATGTATTCGTGTTATACAATTATATCTTAGTTTTCATCAGTGAAATTATTCAATATTCAAATTCAATGTAACCTGAAGTATATTTATCTAATCAGTCATTCTATAATATTTTGTTACTGCATAATAGATAATAAATACTCCGATTGGATTACTTTTACTATATTCTATTACGTACGAGGGGGGATCAGAAATTTCGTAAACTTTTGCCATAACTTACTTATATCAATTATACAATGCACAATAGTGTTATTGGATTTGAAATACATGTCTATGGGACATATTTTGAAAATTTTGGCATGATACGTCAGCTATTATGAAAATAAGGCACTATTCAAATCATAGCAGTTAGATATGTCAGGGAAAAATGATGGCGTTGTATTCAACAAAAATGACGTCAATATTTTAAACAGGTGCTTTTGTATCAAATTTACTGAGTCACTCCTTCTAAAATATTCTCCTACATGGTCTATACGTATTTGCTATCATTTACACCATTCAATGAACATGTTAACAAAATCAGAAGATGGTATACTGGACACAAAATTCTGTAAAACATGCTTTGATTCCATTATGTCTTTAAATCGACTTTCCATTTGCTCTTTTTTAACGACTGATTCCCGGCCATCTCAATAACGTTAATTTTGTAACATTTAAACACTAGAGAACTTGAAATATAAGTTTCACCGTACATACTTTTGTTTTTTCTCTTGGAGCAGGTGTATTACCTTACATGGAGCAGAACTTTACGGAACTGTGGTATTTCGCATGCTAATCCATTTTCAAGTGCCCCGACGTCATTTTGTTTTAAACAAAATGGCATACTGTAACATAATATTGACAGCATTTTGAGATGCGCATAATTGGTGCTATTGTTTTAAAGGAATGTAAACAAGCATACGATACAGCACACAATGATATTTTTTATTTTAAAATAAAACGCGTTTTGGCAACGCTACGCTTGTTTGAATAGTAGAGGTAGGAAAAAGCAAAAAATGCCCCGACTACGTAAATCGACGTTTCCATAGTTACTATAGAATATAAACAAATGATGAAAAATTTCATTTTTTGGCAAAATTACTGCAAATATATAGCGTATATACCTAACATAAGAGTAAGTTGAAACCAATCTATTTCGTTACCATTGTGAAATATGTTATTAAAATTTAGACAAATCATACTCGATTTTTTCCTGGGTAGAGTCAGTATATAAAGAAAAAGTACTATGTATATGCGGATACAGTACTATGTATATGCGGATACAGTACTGTGAATATGCGGATACAGAACTTTGTGTATGCTTATACAGTACTATGTATATGCGGATACAGTACTATGTATATGCAGATACAGTACTATGTATATGCGGATACAGTATTGTGTATATGCGGATACAGAACTATGTATATGCAGATACAATACTATGTATATGCGGATACAGCACTATGTATATGCGGATACAGTTTTGTGTATATGCGGATACAGTACTATATATATGCGGATAAATTACAATGTATATTCGAATACAGTAATGTGTATATGCGGATAAAGTTCTATGTATATGCGGATACAGTACTGTGAATATCCGGATACAGTACTGTGTGTTATGTGGATACAGTATTGTTTATATGCGGATACAGTTCTATGTATATGTGGATACATATCTGTGTATATGCGGATGATTCTATGTATATGCGGAAACAGAAATGTGTATATGCGGATAATGCTATGTATATGCGGATATAGTACTATGTATATGTGGATACAGTACTATGTATATGCGGATACAGTTCTATGTATATGTGGATAATTCTATGTATATGCGGACACAGTACTTCATGTATGTATATGCAGATACAATACTTTGTATATGCGGATACAATACTATGAATATGCGGATACAGTTCTATGTATATGCGGATACAGTTCTCTGTATATGCGGATACAGAACTATGAATATGAGGATACACTACTGTGAATATGCAGATACAGTACTATGTATATGCGGATACAGTACTATGTATATACGTACATATCTAACATTACCCAGCAAACGCACGATATCATGCATACCTAATATCATCGAACAGCCTAAGGATATCAATCATACCTAACATCGTCTTGCATTCTGATGGTAACTTACATATCTAGCATTGTCTTAAAACCTAAGGATAAAGTAAATACCTAACATCTTATTAAACCATAGGAAAACTCATACCTCTGCATGCAACATCACACTACAATCTAGAGAAAACATACATACTTAACACTTACGTACATACCTACTATTAGCCTACAACTTAAAGGTAGTGTACATACTTAATATTATCATACAACCTTAGATAACGTTTATATTTATCATTATTCAGAACATAAGTATAACGTACATAACTAACATTATCCTACAACCTACGGATATAATACATATCTAACATTAACCTACAAGCTAAGAATAACGTACATACCTGACATTATCCAACAACATAAGGATAACGTACATCCCTGACATTATCGAACAAACTAAGATAATGTACATACCTGACATTATCCAAAAAACTATGGATAACGTACATACTTCACATAATCAAAATACTAAGGGTAACATTTTTATCTGACATTATCAAAATAACTAAGATAACGTCCATACCTGACATTATCCAACAAACTGAGGATAACGTACATACCTGACATTATCTAACAACCTAAGCATAACGTACATACCTGACATTATGAAAAAACTAATGATAACGTCCATACCTGACATTATCAAACAAACTGAGGAAAACGTACATACCTGACAGTAACAAACAATCTAAGGATAACGTACATACCTGACATTATCCAACAAGCTAAGGATAACGTACATACCTGACATTATCTAACAACCTAAGGATAACGTACATACCTGACATTATGAAAAAACTAATGATAACGTTCATACCTGACATTATCAAACAAACTGAGGAAAACGTACATACCTGACAGTATCAAACAATCTAAGGATAACGTACATACCTGACATCACCGAACAAACTAAGGAAAACGTACATACCTGACATTATCTAACAAGCTAAGGATAACGTACATACCTGACATGATCCAACAAACTGAGGATAACGTACATACCTGACATTATGAAAAAAATAATGATAACGTCCATACCTGACATTATCAAACAAACTGAGGAAAACGTACATACCTGACAGTATCAAACAATCTAAGGATAACGTACATACCTGACATCACCGAACAAACTAAGGAAAACGTACATACCTGACATTATCCAACAAGCTAAGGATAACGTACATACATGACATGATCCAACAAACTGAGGATAGACAGTATCAAACAATCTAAGGATAACGTACATACCTGACATCACCGAACAAACTAAGGAAAACGTACATACCTGACATTATCCAACAAGCTAAGGATAACGTACATACCTGACATGATCCAACAAACTGAGGATAACGTACATACCTGACATTATCCAACAACATACAAGCATGAGGCTAAGTACATACATAACATTTTTATAAAACATAAGGATATCGAACAAACCTAGTATTATCCTACATCCTAAGGTTAACGAACATACCTAACATTATCCTACATCATAATGTTAACGAACATACCTAACACTATCCTACATCTTAAAGTTAACGAACATACCTAACATTATCCTACATCCTGAGGATAACGTACAAACCTAATATTATCCTACACGCCTGTCGAGAACGTACATACCTGACATTATGTTACAAGTCTAAGGATAACGCATACACCTTCCATTGTCTTACAACCTAAGGAAATCTTCCATACATTACGTTAGCATACACTTTTAGGAAAACGCATACACATAACATTATTTTACAACACAAGGTTAATTTACATTCCTAACCGTATCTTATAATCTGAGGAAAACGTATACACCTAACACTATCCAACAATGTAGGGATACTTTACATATATAACGTTACCCTACAACATAAGGATAACTTGTATATATATTCTGCAGCCTTAGGATAACGTACATACCTCATATTATTCTGCAGCCTTAGGGTAACGTACATACCTCATATCATTCTGCATCCTTATGATAACGTACATACCTTACATTATTCTACAAACTAAGGATAACGTACATACCTAACATTATCTTACAACCTAACGATAACGCACATAACGATAATGTACATACCTTACATTATTCTACAAACTAAGGATAATGTTCATACCTAACATTATCCTGCAACCTAACAATAACGTAGATACCTAACATTATCTTACACATTAAGGAAAACGTATATACCTAACATTATCTTACACATTAAGAAAAACGTATATATTATTGACATTATCCTACAACCTAACGATAACGTACATACCTTACATTATTCTACAAACAAAATATAACGTATATACCTTACATTATCCTACAACCTAACGATAACGTATATACCTAACATTATATTACACATTTAGGAAAACGTACCTACCTAACATTAACCTACAACCTAACGATAACGTGCATACATAAAATTATCCTAACGCCTAACGGTAACGTACCCACTTAACCTTATCTAACAACCTAAGGATAACGTACAAACAAAACATTTATCTATAATATTTGGATAACATACCTTACGTTACCGTAAATCCTTAGAATAACGTACGCATATTACGTTACCCTACATCCAAAGGATATCGAACATATTTAAAATTATCCTACCACATTATTCAATACCTTTAGATAACGTATACAACTGACGTTACAGTACAGACTTAGGTTATCGTACATAAATAACGTTACCCTACAACTTTAGGATAATGTACAACCTCAACATTATTCTACAACCTAAGGATGTCGTTCCTACTTAACAATAACCTACAACCTAAGGATAACGTACATTACTTGCATTATCTTACAACCCTGTAGATAAGTACATGCATAACATTATCCGAAAACATAAGGATCAAGAACAAACCTAACACAGTCCTACATCCTACGGTTACGTACATACCTAAAATTAACATACAGTCTAAGGATAACGCATACATCTAAAAGCATCGTACAACATAAGGTTAACAAATAAACTAAACAGTACCGTACAACCTTAGGATAACGCACATGCCTAAAATTATAATACCACATAAGGACAATGCACATACCTAACATTAGCCTACATCCTAGGTATAGCATACTTAAATAATATTAGCCTACATCCTTAAGATAACGTTCTTACCTAACATTATCCTACAACCTAAGGATAAAGCATACATCTAACATGATCCTACAACATTTGGATAACGTACTTACCTGTAATTGTAATTATCCTAAAACCTAAGCATAAAGCATACATCTAACATCATCCTACAACATAAGAATAACGAATATACCTAGCATTATCCTACAACCTAAGGATAAAACATACATCTAACATCATCCTACAACATTAGAATAACGAACATACCTACCTTTATCCTTCAGTCTAAGGATAATGCATACACTTAACCTTATCTTGCAACCAAACGATAACGAATACACCTAACATTATCCTACATCCTAAGGATAACGTACTTACAAAATATTAGCCTACAACCTAAGGGTAACGTACATACTTAACATTTTCCTACAACATAAGGATAACTTACATACATAACATTAGACTACAATCTTAGGATAACGTACATACCTTATATTATCCTTCAACGGTAGGATAAAGTACATACCTGACATTATCCTTCAATCGAAGGATAATGCATACACTTAACATTATCTTACAACCAAATGATAACGAATACACCTAACATTATCCTACATCCTATGGTTAACCTAAGTACCTAACAATATTCTTCAACTTTACGATAACTTACATACCTAACATTACCATTAAATCTATGTATAACGTACATATCTCACGTAACTAACATTATCTTTCAACCTAATGATAACGCATACACATAACATCATCCTATAACCTAGAGATAACGTACATACATGTATATATTATTATTTAATAATCTAAGGATAACCTACATACATAACCTAGGAAAAACATACATACCAAACATTATTCTACATATTCAGGGTAACGTATATGCATTACATTATCCTACAACCTAAGGATATTTTACATAATTAACATCATCCAACAATCTAAGGATAACGAACATACCTAACATTTTCTGACATCCTAAGGATAACGTACATACCTAACATTTTCCTACAGCCTAAGGAAAACGAACATACCTAACATTTTCCGACATCCTAAGGATAACGTACATACCTAACATTAGCCTACAGCCTAAGGATAACGTACATACCTAACATTTGTCAACTGCCTAAGGATACTTCCTACACCTACCATTATCTTACAAGCTAAGGGTTACGTACATATATACAATTTTCTTACAACCTAAGGATAAAGAAAATACGTAACATATAATACAACCTTAGGCCTTAGGAAAACGAACATACCATTACACTAACACCTAGGTACATACATACACATACATGTACATACTCAACATGATCCTTCGTCGAAAGGACAGCCTAAAAATAACGAACATACCTTACATTATCTTACAACAAAAGGACAACGTACATAACTAACAAGCCTAAGGATAATACATACACCTACCATTGTCTTATAACCTAAGGATAAGGTGCATACTTAACATTATCTTACAACCTAAGGATATCGCATACAACTAATATAAGTTTACAAACTAAGGATAACATATATGCATTAATAAATTATTATACAACATTAGGATAACCTAATTACCTAACATTTCCCTTCAACCTAATGACAATCTATATACCTAACGTTACCCTACAGCATTAGGATACCGTTTATACATAACATTACCCTAAAACCTTTGGATAATGTATATACCTAACTATATAATACAACTTAAGGATAACGTATAAACCTAAAATAAGGATAAAACCTAGGTATAACATACATATTTAACATTATTCTACATCCAAAGGATAACGTACACACATAATATTAACCTAGAACTTAAAGATAACGTACATACCTAGCATTATCTTACAACCTGAAGTAAACGCATACGCCTAACATTATCCTACAACCTAAACATAAGGATACCATAAATACATACATAACATTATTCTACAGCCTAAAGATAACGCACATTCGTAACAATATCCTACATTCTAGGCATAACGTACATACCTAACATTATCATATACTGAGGGTAAAGTACATAGCTAACATTATCCTACAACCTAAAGATATCGTACATACCTAACATTACCCTGCAGTCTAAGGATAACACATACACATAACCTTATTCGAGAACATAAGGGTAACGAACATACTTAACCTTAGCTTACAACCTAAGGATAACACATACACCTAAAGTTATCTTAGAACCTAAGGATATCATACATACCTTACTTTATCCAACAACATAGGGATACTTTATATAACGTTACCCTAAAACATTTGGAGAACTTAAATACCTCATATTATCCTGCAACATTAGACTAACGTACATACCTAACAATATACTACAGGATACCTACGGTATCGTACAAACCTAACATTACCCTACAATCTAAGTATAACGTACATACCTGACATTATCCTACATCATAAGGATAACGTACATACCAATTATAAGCCTAGACCCTAAGGATAACACATACACATAACATTATCTTACAACCTAAGAATGACGTACAAACCAACAATTATCCTACCACCTTAGGATAACGTACATACCTAACAGTATCCTAAAACCTAAGGATAACGTAAATACCAAATATTATCATACAACCTTAGGATAACGTACATACCTAACATTATTCACTAACCTTAGGATAACATAATATATCTTACTTTCCGTACAAATTTGAGATAACGAACATACATAGCGTTACACTACAACCTAAGAATAATGCACATAACTTACTTCATCCTACAACCTTAAGATAATGTACATAACTCAGACTATCCCACAACGTAAGAATAACGTACATACTGGACATTATCTTTCAACCTAAGGGTAATGTCAAACCTTACATAATCATAAAAACTAACGATAAGGTAAATACCTAACATTTTTAAGACATATGTATATCGTACATAGCTGAAATAATCCTGCATCCTAATGATAACGTACATACCTGACATTATCCTACGACCTAAGGATAACGTACGTACCTAACAATAGCCTTCAAGCCCAAGGATAACGTACTAAACTAACATTTTCCTACATCCTAAGGATGCCTAACATTAGCCTACAACTTAGGAAATGCGTACATAACGATCATTATCTTACACATAATTATAATATGCAAATATTATATTATCCTACAACCTAAAGTGAACGTACACACTTAATATTATCCTACAAACTACGGGTAAAGCAAAAACCTAACATTATCCTACAACATAAGGATAACATACACACCTATAAAACATTATTCTACAACCTTAGGCGAACGTACATACTTAACATTACCCTACGACCTAAGTATATCGTACATACCTAACATTATCCTACAACTAAGGATAACATACATACATACATACATACATACATACATACATACATACATACATACATACATACATACATACATACATACATACATACATACATACATACATACATACATACATAACATCATTCTACAGCCTAAAGATAACGCACATTCGTAATAATATCCTACATCCTAAGCATAACGTACATACCTAACATTATCCTATACAGAGGGTAAAGTACATACCTAACATTATCCTTGAACCTAAGGATAACGTACTTACTTAACATTACCTACAACCGAAGGATAACATACAAACGTTAACTTATCCTACAACCCTACAACCTAAGGAGAACGTAACACCTAACATTATCCTACAACTTTAGAGTAACGAACAATCCTAAGATAATCCTAATACATAACGATAACATACACACCTAGCCAACATTATCTACAATCTTAGTGAAACACATATGCCTATCATTATCCTTTAATATTAATATAACGTACATGCATAACATTATCCTAAGGATAACGCACAAACCTTACATTTTACAATCTACATAAAACAAGAACATTAATAGTTGTTACATGCACATACTTACATGTACATGTTGCTAATTCATGACTTAAAGCACTAATGGGCAGATAAGTAACGCCATTTACGTTCAACATAAGACACTCGCAAACTGTCATTCAATAAACTCACATTCCAATATGTAATGTTCCGCAATAAAAGAAAGAACAAAAGGCTCAATCTCGATCGCAAATAATAATCCAAACAATTTATTTCATATTTGGTTGCTGTTCGGTAAACATAAATAGGAGGTGTTCAATTTCACCGGTATACCGTATTCGTGCTTGATTTTTATATTCGCCAACCGTTACCGTGTATCTAGCCGCATGTATGGTTATCATATTCAGCATATTGAATACTTTAATTGTGGACTATTGTTACAGGTTAGTCAAGCGGATTTTACAAGCATGTTGTATTTTTAATTTGTATTTCATCGTTACACATGTCTCTCATTTCTATATCTTGCGTGCACATAACAATCATCTGGCGGATTTGGTTGCCTGATATGACCATACAAAACATACCAGGAAGACATAATTGATGCCGAACTGTAGTCTGTAATTTCTCATCAGGTAAATCGAGGGGTCGAGTCAAAATACGTATACTCCCATTTCATAAGAAACACCATTATGTCATATGCAGTTAAATAAATAATTGTGAGACAGGCCCAGGTATTGCAGTTTGTAGGTTTTGCGTTTCACTTGTGACAAACATTATAAGGCAAAGTTGGCAACCAGGAAGATTAAGATGATTTATGATCGGGTTAAGTAAATTCATAAAGATATTTACCCGGCAAGTAAACTACATACAAATAGGTGATTTTTGTTTTGTTTTTGTTTTTAAAAATACTTCCTTATTAAATTGTGTTCTACACTCTTTCACAATACGAATGTTGGTCGCTAGAGGCGACACATAGTGAGTACGATAGTATTTGCCGAATCTCTATAAGCCGGCAGTTATATATGTATTGATGTTGTTTTTTTATTTAAAATATATGTTGATTTGTTGTTTTTTTTGTTAATGGACAGTGAATCTGGAATATTCCTTCCTCTTAGCGTCATATAACACATGTATAATGTTTAGGTACGCCGTAAACCCCCAATGCAATTCATTGTTCCTCGTTTATCCTTCTGCTGTACGCCGTTTGTAGTTTACTACGTTAAATAATAAACAAATTACAATGTGGTCATTGTAAATCTGTGCATTAAACAAATATAAATGTTTAAGATGACGAGAGGCATATTATTCACTGATTTGCTGTGATCAATATATCGCCGTTATAACCGTGTAAGAAAAAACATAAGATGTGATAATTGAAAAGATGTGTATCCTATTTAGTATGCATTGTTTTCAGTTATACGAATACATGTACAGTCAAACCTGTCTGAAGAAGCCAGTCAAAGGAAAGAGCAAAAGTGACATTTTAAGTGTGTTGCTAAATACAGGTTAATTTACTCTGGATGCATATAAATTGTAAATAGAAAATATTGTTGCTTAAAACAGGTGACTACTTAAAAGAGGTGGTCGCTTACACAAGTTTGACTGTATACTTATAAAACATATTCAGCTGTGAAGCAGATTCAAAACTATGTGTGATATTGACGTTATGTAGCAATAGGATCAACTGGTATCTATACATGTAATGTATAATATACATTTACGTGTAAATATATATAACAAAATGAAATATTTAGTTGTATGTTTGATAAATATATGTTTGTGTGATATTGTAATCGGGTGATCCGTATTTATCTCTAAATGTAAACTTTTGTATCCGAAAGAAACTCTGTGCATGGTAATGAAACTAGAAACTTGATGTATTGTAATAAAAAACGACACTAGGTGCATTGTAATGGAAAGCAATCTGCGTATTGCTATATAAAAAAAGAGAATCAGTTTATTGTTAAAAAAGAGACTCGATGTATTGTTATAAAAAAATATTCGGTGTATTGTTAAAAAGAGACTCGATGTATTGTAATAAAACAGAGACTCGGTGCACGATGCATTGCTATAAAAAAAAGACTCGGGATATTGTTAAAAGAGACTTGATATATTGTTATAAAACAGAGACTCGGTGTATCATTAAAAGGGAGATTCGATGTATTGTTATAAAAAGAGATTCGGTGTATTGTTATAAAAAAGAGATTCGGTGTATTGTTATAAAAAAGAGACTCGGTGTATTGTTATAAAAAAGTCGCAGTGTATTGTTATAAAAAAGACTCGGGTATATTGTTATAAAAATAGACTCGGTGTATTGTTATAAAAACGATATTTACGTTATAAACAGTGTACTGTTATACTAAATAAAGATACTCGGTGTATTATTATTATAAAAAAGATACTCTCTGTATTGTTCAAAAAGAGACTCGGTTTATTGTTAAAAAAAAGACTCGGTTTATTGTTAAAAAAAAGAGACTCGATGTATTGTTAAAAAATGACTCGGTATATTGTTAAAAAGAGACTTGGTTTATTGTTATAAAAAAGAGATTCGGTGTATTGTTATAAAAAGAGATTCGGTGTATTGTTATAAAAAGAGATTCGGTGTATTGCTATAAAAATGAGACTCGATGTATTGTTAAAGAAATACTCGGTGTTTTGTTTAAAAAGAGATTCGGTGTATTGTTTTAAACAGAGGCTTGGTGTATTGTAAAAAAGAGATTCGGTGTATTGTTATAAACAGAGGCTTGGTGTATTGTTATAAAACGAGATTCGGTGTATTGTTATAAAAAGAGACACGGTGTATTGTAATGAAAAGGAATCACCACACTTATTCGTTATATAATATATACTACCTTATACAATACATAATTATGGCGATTAAGTATCGTTGGCCGTATTGATACAAGAGGTGTTTAAAACTTCTATACATTCTAGTTATATTAGTTTCGTTTTCTTAAACCGGAAGTTTTTTACTAATATTTAAAATGTTACACGGCGCAATAACAAAACAACCTTCACAGCACACGATTATCGTATTTATTTGATAATTCGATTCCTGAACAAATGCAGACGACAATGTCGAGTACATATAGCCATGCAGTATTTTTATCCCCGTGTGCAATTATAGTAGATCGTTGAACTGAATATGCGTCTTCCGTATTGTTACTTGACTTATAGATTTATAAATCACGATTACAATATTTGTTCATAACTAAACAAGCAAATTCACTGAAGTTCAAATTCTAGGTTGTAGACGCTGCACGTAAACATGCTGTCATTGATTATTGGATTTGTTCAACACAAAAAACTCGGTAACGACAATATTGAAATGCCTAACTGTAGACTACGTATTTATCGTCGTCCATTTCTAGGGGTGTTGCGAAAATACTTTCTTTCAAAAGGTCGTTATCATAGCTACGTTGTTCACGTTTTCTACGTTATTGTTTATAAGTTCAGCCAATATTGTGATAATGTGTATATATATTACGATAACATTTTTGCAATAAAAATACTGGTTTATACTGATTGGAACACAGTTTGTATTCGTCATTTTGTGATATTCCCCATTACTATATTTTGTTTAAAATCTATGTCATTCTATTTTTAGAGACAACCGAGGTAGGGAAATCCCCGTTTTTGTATTGTTTACTTTATATATTGTGTGCTTCGCAAGGTTTGAAATATGATCACAATGCTGAATACGAAACTCTCGACTTAGTGCACTAAACAAGAGATCTTATCGGCATTCTATCCTGTAAGACAGTTTAAAAGTATTGTTAATAGTTATATTATTGCTATTTTGCAATTATTCGATACACTAATGATATTTCTGTTTTGGGTTTGTTGTGATATTGATATTACAGTTGACGGGGTTATTACATTTTTGTTTCGCTTATATGCATACCGTTACTGTAATTTCTGCTAATGAATGAATGACCGATCAACACAGTATTTACATAGCTTTTATGTCTCGGGACGGCAGTGCAGTGGATAAATTGTTAGCCTCCCACGCTAGGCGTTGTGTGTTCGATCCCAAAATTCCTGCTCGCGTCTCTAAAGAAACACTCAGTACTTGTGTTAGGCCTCCAGAGCAGTTCATATACGCTCGTAGCAATCGAGCTAAAATAAAATAGCATTTAATAAAATGATCTTATCATGTTGAATAATAACATAGGAGTGCATGACAATTGCCAAACCATACCAACGACTTGAACATATTCGTTCCATAATCTTTCTAGCTTGGCGCTCAGCATCTGTAGGGTAGTTCTAGGTCTGGTCGGCGCGGTGCAATTATTATATTACCAGGTGGGATATTATAACATGTATCTGCTAAATAACTAGGCAAATAGATAAGCAGACACCGCTGTGATATGACTGAATACTTGTTATTTACAAGAGACTCTAAACATAATACAACATCGTTTAAATAATTTCGGAGGACACATGAACTATCAAATATTGCACTAGATATGTGCATTCTAGTAAATGTATTTATCTCTCAAAATACACAGTTTTTACTTAATACCTAATGTCTCTGATAATTGTTTAATAATAAATGTCTGTGTTGCGAGTCCATTTTTACATATTTCCGGTTATACATGACATATCCAATTTATTAGAGGAGGAAGAACTCTGCGTAGAACCATATTCTTTTCGCAAGTAACTGACACACTCTCTCACATAAAATTTTTGGAGCGAGTGGGACTCGAACCTACGACCTTAGCGATGAGAGGTTAATGATCTTGAGACGGCATCTTAGATCTTTCTGCCACGGAGGATCTTTTTTAAGGTTAAAATGACTAATAACGTGTTTTTTCTTGTAACACAACACAAACTTATAACGTATTCTAAAGTTTAAACATTAATTATTGTACAAGTCAATAAAGAATGCATTAGACAAAAACATGTTTAGTTTTAATGTTTAGACATTTTTAACACTAATCCTTTGTTATCATTCATTAGTAGAAACAGTCATTAGTATTATAAGTAATTAGTATATTTTATTAAATAGTTAACAGACTGTAGTACAGTATTTACCTCATAAGGTCTAGGGAAAGATAATGAAGACAACCAGACGGCAAAGCGTCTCCTCAGTGGTGCCCCTTACTTATCTATGTTCGAGGGTCACTCAATATGTTAATTAATGGATGTGCTTGCAACACTACTAAAGTATTATTAAACTATGAAATAAAACTAAATAAAATATGTCTCACTACACAATAATGCCCCTTTTTTACCCACAATTACATGATTCGTACGCTTGAAAATATCCTATGTAGTTTGGTTTTGAAATATTATCAAAATGGTTCATAGTGGTTGTGACTTCTTGCTGCAGATGAGTAGAGCAAAAGCTGGCATAGCATATACTGCAATGACACATCACTGGTGTTAAAAAAGAATTGTATAGGATTACAATATATACATGTATTTATGAGCATTTGACGACTGTATTTAAATTCTTAAGGTGTCACTGCACTCTCTTTAATGGAGGGGGATCTAGTTGTATAATGTTTAAGTTTATTTAGATGTGTTTAGTGTATTGCAAAACTTCTACTGCCATTGGAACATATTTCTTCGATATAAAGTATATACTAATGTTTCTTATATTACTATCTATTGAATTAGTCGAGGGTTAAGCTCAATGTTCACAGCTTCCAAAAGTAGGAAACATGTAATTGAATTAAGATATAAAATATAAAAATTCTTTGAAATAAATGTGTAACTTTCCCCAAATAGGATCTTGTCTTTGTAAAATAATAACAAAATAAACTTTACAGATAGTTTACAGTGTACATGTTTTCTCTTTGAGCTATACTATACTTTACCATAAAACAAACAGATTGGCGACCCACCATACATTTACATCACTACCGAAGAGATGATAATGTGACGGTTATCTTAAATACCTCCAAACAATTGGTTTAATGGATTTGAAAAATTAATACTGGGATCAAATGTATTTACAAACAGTATATATCTAAGGATTTGAAATACATAGTTACATTCTACTGCATAACATATCCTTGACACAATGACATTTCTCGTTAAGTTTGTTTTACTTCAATCCGTCGGTATTATATTTCAGATTCAATGTGGTTGTTGTTGTATGATGTTTACCGCTTTTTTACAATCCTATCGCGACTGCATCAATTTCAGACAGCATTTTCAGCGCTAGAGTATTATCACCAGTCACATTAGCGCCAGTCACAATATACTAACATCAGGCCGACCAGACTTGAACTATCCTCTATATGCTGAAGTCAAGTCTTCGGAATGAACCGACCGGGGACCGAACTCACGACCACCCGCTTTATCACTAGATCACGCTGCGGTTTCTAATTCAATAAAACCGGTTCTGCTTTGGTGTTCTTTCTGTTGCTTTATGTTCATTATCCGCTATGATTTACTATAACAACAGCAGTCTTATGTGCTTTGTGACGGCCGCAAACATTCGTTTCGTACTTTAAATCGGTGTTGTTATTAGTTCTGATTTTTTAGAATCATTGGCTCATGCAGGTTGCTCGAAAATAGAAGTAAACCGGTGATCGGGGAGGGCGATTAGAGGTGGTATATATTAGACAACACTTCATAAACAACTTAATACAATCAAATTTGATATTTTTTTTTATTTTGGCTTTGAGGTATAGTACCACCATATGAAAAAGGAAGTGCTTTCGTGGGGTAGTAGCATAATGGCGGTTCTTCTTTAAAAATGCATATTCCTTATTTTTATGCTCATCTTTTTATTTGAATGGCAATATTGATGTAATGTGAACATTATGACAGCATTGTTATGTTTGAATTGATGCTTGGACATTGTGGTATATTTATACATGATTTCGGAAGTCTACGTTCACTTTGTCAACAGTGTGCAAACAGAGCAGAATCTCTTATATGACACATAACCCCTACTTTGTTCATCATATTTGATAGTGCAGAGGTTGACAAACAGTAAACTGTAAGTTTCACTTCTTTCATTTGGGTCTTTCTATTAATGACAAGCCTTCAAACGTTTATTATTTACTATAAAATAAAGAACAAAAATCAATGGTGGGGTAACATCTTGGGTTCATCGATCATCGTAACAGATAGTAACATACATACAAATATTATACACACATTGTTGCCAGTGGTATACTTATAGAAGGTTGTTAAAACTTATTCAACGGTCCTCGTTTGAAAGTATATTAAAGGGGATTTACTCGAGCAAGGTATTGTATGAACCAAGTCAGAGTTACCTTTTCAGTGAGAAAAACATTTAATAGTCTGTACCGGTGCACTTAGGATTTTCTTATTTTTTGTAATAGTTATGTGCATTGGACTGAAATGGGGTAATGCGGTCTATTGTATAGGTAGCGTAAAACGTTTATTCAAAACACGTCACCAAGTGCATTCCTTTGTAGTCCACATTCTTAAATCACTATATTGCTTAGATGCAATCTTTAAAGGTTAATCGTCTAGATGAGAATCAAGTCCTTTATGTAACATGTCGGTATCGGTATCAGATATTTATTTATCATAACGCTCACCTCATTTTGTGTTGCGCGAGTCGGGTCGACAATACGGTTCATCTTTACCTCATTCATTGTAACGAATGCTACATGTATCAGATTCGGGATGTCTTCGGAAGTTAATGTTGTTTCAGACGCTAAACAAATTAGAATTAAATAGAATTGTTTTAATACGTGTTGTATATAATGCAATTTAAAGAAAAATAAAGAAACGCTTAGCGTTGTGATAATCCTGCTCTAAGTATTTATTTATCACTTTATTATTTTGTTTTAAAATCCACGGTTGAGCTACATACGTATGTATGCTACATACTAATGCACGCATGGTACTTGCCCTGTTGTCTGCCAGTCGTACTTATACATGGATGAGTATTGCTTTCTTGCTCCACGGTACAGCTACATACGTATGTATGTTACATACTAATACATGTATCAGTATCGCTTTCTTGCTC
Organism: Panopea generosa; assembly: GCA_029582155.1. Classification (NCBI taxonomy): domain Eukaryota; kingdom Metazoa; phylum Mollusca; class Bivalvia; order Adapedonta; family Hiatellidae; genus Panopea; species Panopea generosa. The sequence goes on along the minus strand of CM055894.1, from coordinate 50,933,599 downwards.
TCTTGTATGACAATGGAATGTCATTTAGACTTGGCATGATATCCCATATGCCATGTATTCAACACTGACTGCATACAATCAACCTTACAATCCTTACCATAAATCGATGATGAGCGCTTTAATGTCCCGTTTTACAATATACAATTTTATTTCACCTCTAACACGCCTTTTCATTTTATGTAATCTGTCAAATGGTGTCCCACTCCTGTACTTTTCTATAGAAGGTCAGTAGATTTTATGGAGGACAGGTTCACCAAAATGTCTTTAAACTGTTATAGCAGTAGCAGTTTCGACTATTTTACACTATTGGCATACTGTACAACACTGATAATGTCAACAAGGTTCGACATTTTGACTATTAAATTTCCATTATATATTTCCTGAGCTGACTTAAAGACACATTTAATAGCCATCCCCCCACACACATGTATGCACGAACGCACGCATGCACGCACACAAAAACACACACTAACACATCATCATCACTCCACTGCCACCGTACCGTTGGTGTTCAGTTACGCTGTTGTTGGCAAACCAGATATGAGTGTAGTTTTATTGAGAGGACATTTGGTCGAGCTTGGACAGTTTCAATAGTTTCACTTGATCGACTGCCGATTAAATTCCATGCACTGTGCACTTGTATAGTACACTTACGACGAGAGTTTCGTACAAAGCACTGATATCCTTGTTTATATAAGAAACCATTCAGCCCTATGATCTATAGTACAGAAGCACGCAACAATTATTATTAACAAAAACAAACGGGGATTTTCCTACCTTGGTTGACTTAAAATTAGAATGCCATTGATTTAAAGAAATCAACTAGTAATGGGATTACAGAATGTATTATTGATTTTTTTTAACCAGTCATGTTATATTAATGTAATAAGTTAAATAGACATGATATAACATTCTACGCACATTATACTATAATGTTATCGATAATATATTTCATTATAGTCATTTTATGGTACAATAAAATGACATGTACGCATAACATGGCATTTGTGTATATTTTGATTCCCATTTGCAAAACAAGCTGCGTATTGATGTGACAGTATACTTAAGTGAGCTGCATTAAGCAAGCACATAAATATAGTTGTAGCATAGTAACTGTGTATCTAACGTGTGTAGTCGGCTACAAGTAGCATAATGTGTTTAATGTACTTGTCGGATTATCATTTTTGCAATGTGGAAAAAGTTATTTCACAAGGAAGCTATTTTGCCCTATTCTCTTTAAGATGCTGTGTTTTACCACATAACCTGGACGTGGAACCAAGACAATTAAGTTGCAATAGAGATTAATGATTCACCACACTAAACCGGTAGTCCAAAACAAATAGGCATCACTTTTAATTTAATGTACCCTTGTTAAATACTGTTCCGGAAATTTTCACCGACTCTGATACCCCGGGACCGTAAATATGAATAGTAACTGATTTTATAGGATCAACTGATTCTAAAATTGTCGTCGTCTTTTTGTTAATAGTTAAAAAAACATTCATTTAGCAAATTGTCTAAGAATAAAACAGCCATGTCATATCCAGTTGTGCTATAATATTGACGAAACTGTTAATTTTCTTTACAGATCATGGTATATTCGCTTATCCATAATACGGTGGAAATCATGTTTGGTTATGTGTTCGAGCGATTGTGTATTCAATTTGTTTGATGATATTCCCATGCAGAACATTGACGTTTTGTTATCTATTACCGTTTTAAGGCTTACATACGTGTATCACTAACATGCTATAAACAAACATGCCATGCCATAATATTTTCTCTTAATTATATACATAGTTCCCCCAAGCTATCCACCCAATATAGAAACTTACGTAGTGCCAAAGAGCATACAAAACACGTGCAGCGTAATGACGAAAGGCACCCCGGAGGTCAACGTCACTATAAAGGGACGATTAGTATCAGTTACAGTTTACACTGTAGCGGTCATAATCCATTAAACTATCGCAGAACATTGCAAGTAACATAAATGTTGATGCATTTTTAATGACGTTTTTGTCCCAGATACCCGTGGTGTTTCCATTTTCATTTTATTGCATCCAATATTCAGGTGTTTTTATTTTAATTTCAATCACTAAAAAGTGATCCATTTAATCACCCCGTAAAAGGTCAGTTTTGGTTTCCCATCTTAATCGTGAAATACAAAATTAAGTACATGCATGTTTCATGCATCCGCGTTTGTATTTTTTTTAAAATATATATGCTTCGCAATAGATTTTAAACAATTTTTAAGTTGATCAAATTAAAATGATCAAATTGTTAACCTGACTTGTTTTGTCTTTTATTAGAAGGTATTAATGCATAAACTTTTTTTATTGGTCATGTATTATTGTTTCATTCAGTATCTTTTACACTTTTCCGGTAGCACAACTCATTCAAGTGAATATGTGCACATATGTATATCTGCTTTTTTACATGTAGCATATAGAAGATCATTAGAATAATTAAAATATTGGGCTCAATCTTAGGGCATATTTATCAACATATAACTATCCAAAACACTTGTTTGTTACATAAAATAGAGCGTTTTTGGAAAGTATGAATTCAATTTAACATGTGTAAAAATGTACCATACTAGTGAACCATACTAATGTACCATACTAATGAACTATACTAATGTACCATACTAATGTATCTTACTTATGAACCATACTAATATACCATACTAATGGACCAAACTAATGGACCATACTAATGAACCATACTAATGTACAATACTTATGAATCATATCAATGGACCATACTAATGAACCATACTAATGTACCATACTAATGTACCACACTGATGTACTATATTAATAAACCAAAGTAATTTACCATACTAATGTACCGTACTAATGAACCGTACTAATGTATCTTACTAATGAAAAATACTAATATACCATACTGATGAACTATACTAATGAACCATACTAATGTGCCATACTAATGTACCACACTGATGTACTATATTAATAAACCAAAGTAATTTACCATACTAATGTACCGTATTAATGAACCGTACTAATGCACCGTACTAATAAACCATACTAATGTACCATACTAATGTACCATCATAATAATGAATGCCCATGCCTCATTTATAAGATAGTTCATGAGTTGATTGCTATCTCCATACGTCATTTCTTTGGATATAATCACACGGTATATCAAGGTTCTGTCACTTCGTTTCTTTTAGATAGAGTTAATTAGTAAACGTGTTTTTTTTCTCCCCCCACCCCCCCCCCCCCCTCCCCCCTTACTAAAGCAGAGGTGGAACACGCTACCTGCACATGTGGTATTGCTGCAAGACTTCAAATCATCCAAGCTTGCCGTTAGTCAACTCTACCCAGCACACTAAACCATGAATATTTTGAGATAATGTTTAACCGTCTAGACCTTTTACATCATTTTTAGCCTTGTCTTATTATACTTTGAAGGCGTGTGTCATAACGAAAACTAGCTAGCAGGCATCCTCTGAATAGGTTCATTATTAAAGTACAGTTGTTCCAAAGTTATGTGTTTTTGAAAAAAAACGCCTCAGAATAACAAATGAAGATTTTAACATACTTCTGTCAGTAACTTATTTGGAATTAATAACTTTATCTACTTTACAATTATACAAGTATTAAACCGTTGCAAGATGTGTCCGTGCGTATTACCTTAAAATAGAATGTATTGCCATTTGACTCTCAATATGATGTCCAAAACATTAAAAATACAAAGATACGTAGAGCATTCGCCCTGTTAGTGAAAGGTGGATACGAAACAGAAAACGCATGTCACTTTTTCTTTCAATGTCCCCGTTTCACTGAACAACGGCTACAATTATTTACAGAAACAAGAACATATCATCCGTTGAGTATTCAAAATATTTTATTTGGCAGCAATGATTTAACATATGAAGAAAATTAAGATTTATTTGACAATATTAATATATCTATTAAACAAACAAAACATTTTAATGACTAGTAAACATTAACTACATATTTTGCGAAACTTCCTTTATTTAGTTTTTAGTTTTACAAAATACCTCTGCAGGAGTCATGCGTACTATTTGAGTTTGAATGGTGTTCTGGGGCTTAATTGTACAACTCGACAATACATTCTTCTTTTGAATGTATTGTTTTAATTTCTATATCATTTTCTTTCTTTTCGAATTATTATCTAAAGTTTAATTTCTTTTTTTTTCTTTCTTCCTAAACATATTCATGTATTTTTTACTTGAATAATAATGTATGTCTGTAACACTTTACTACATGTTAATATATTTAATATGTCTTTCAAATGTTACTAAGCCATCGAGATATAACGTAAATCATCGTTGACAATGTATGCTTGTTATATGTATATTTATAAATATATTGGCAATAAAATATGTTTAAAATAAACTAAAGTGAAAGGTCCTGGATTGGAGTCCCCGTACTGGCTGCATATTTTTCTCGTTCTGTTACATACATAATACCATTGGTCCTTGCGTTATGACGTATTTGACCCTTGCTACGTTTTGATATAAAACAACCCGCAAGAAAATGCCGTGTCAAAACCAAGTTCGTTCTTTGTTTCCATTCACTTATTGAAATGGTCCGACGTCAACACGGAACCAATACCTAATAAGTTATATGACAAGTTCATTTTTAAATTATGGTTGGAAGCAATTGCCTTGGTATATGTAGTTATTTTCTATTTCAATCCTCCAGACGCGTGCACGGATATTTTCGGATATGGAATCTATGTTCGGAATATTTACGGTAATAAATGTAAAAAAATACAATATTTTTCGCGTTCGACTTTTTCGCATCCCCCAATAACCTATTTCAATATTTTTATTAGTGTTGATTAAATAAATATTGGGTTAAATGTGACTTACATGATAACAGCAATACTACAGCACGGACGCTATCAACGAATAATTAGTATGTTATTGTCAAGAGAAAACATTAAACAAGTAGTATACTGTGTATTTTGTTTTACAAATATTTAGTTTGTTGATGAAGAAAAATCAACAGCTACAGACTCTGCTTCGATTGGTGGTAAAATGTGCTTATATCGTGCTATGTCCCTGGAAATGCCTTTGACAACTGTTTGACAGACAAAGTCAAATGTAAAACAGTAGCAGGTACGTCAAGATATCAGATAATCACAGTTTAAATGTATGTTTATAACCAACTACATACAAATCAATATTTTAAAGTGTCTTTTAAAAATGTTTCATTCACCAAGCTTCTGATTTCCAAGCTGCTGTTTTTTTCCCCTAATTAATCATAACATTTCTAAAACAATCTTCCCTTAAAATATGTATACTAATGTTATAAGAATTGAACATTTAGATAAATTATCATTATATTTGACAAACAGCATACACTGTAAATTACACGATTAGTGATCGTTTTAAATTTAAAAGTGTGACATTGATATTTGACCTTATGACGTGAAATACACAGGGGCTTTCTTCTATGTGCAACAGTATTTTAGGTTTGAAGAAATTTATGGATTATCGGCTTTCACATTTCGAACATCTATGCCTTTAAAAACGTTATTGGTAAAATGGCGGTGAAAGCAATTTCATTGTACAAAACCATATACTTTTGACCGCCCGATAAAAATGCGAAGATACAAAATGGTTTAGTCAATTGCCCATGTAAGTAACTTTCGCGGCCCAATTTACTACAACAAATCAATCCAGTAATATGATTTGCAAAGTTAGGTTAAGTAGCTGTGGCAAGGTAATGACATAACCTCACTTGTTTAGCGATTTAAATTACAACGTTCGTAAGAGCTTGGTTTTTGTCACTCTTATAAACCTGTATGTAATTACATCATCAATATGTTAAAACGTAGTTTGTTTGGTAGCTGACCCTTTTATAGCTGACCACCACATTGTCATCTTTAATTGTTTTACAACCAGAAGGACTGGCTTATCATTTCTGATGTATTCTGCCTAAAGCCTTTGATAGAAGGG
>CM055894.1:50736826-50927137 GCA_029582155.1 Panopea generosa | reverse complement strand
AGGCGGGGGCGTTGGTTTCCTACCCTCGTCTTTAATTATCATTATATTCGTCGTGCTATAGCATTGTTAAACGTATAATCTGGCGGAAATAAATGGATTGACATTGTCTCATTTTATGATGTTACAACGAGGGACGAGTGAGTTTGAACTAATCTGTCAACCTTGTGTTGATTGTGTTTCTAGTGGTTCCAATGGTTACTATTGTCACCGAATGTATGCTATGTATTTACTATGACTTTTTTACATATATTGTATTTTTGTGGCCTTTCTTTACGATTGGTACTTCTTGCAATGGACATAAACTTGCTCGATTTTACACTTTTGATGACAAATTTGCATTACCTTTGGATACCTGTCGTATTTCAGTTGTTTTTTCACGTTTTTACAATATGTATATATTGTTTGTTACAATTTTAGTATGCGTAAGAGCAATATGCATAGAGTTTAACGCATTTTAAAGTACAGTAAAACTCCACCTTACGACCACCCCGATATTAAGACCAAACCGCTATTACGGGCTTTCATTTAAGGGACTGATTTTTTCCTTCTTTATTGAGCGATCTGTAACTCTGATAATACGGGCACCCCTCTAATCCGATATTACAAAAAGGAAACGACCCTGCTAAGGACCCTACTAGAAGAACTAAATCAACTCATGTATAATTTTGAATCATTTAATGTATTGCCTTTACTTGTTATTATTATACCGTCATTAGCTTGTTTTATGAAACACGCACATTAAATGTTAACTTCAGCTTCTTGTTATGAATATTTCGAAAATCACCAGCTTCCGATGCGTGGGTTAAGACTATTTTAATTATAAACTAGTAAGCAATATATTATCGTACATGGGTTAACATAATATTGTTTGTGAACTCAAATTAGCGAATCTTATCTTCAAGGTTGAATATTAGAAATGCCAGCTTTTTCTTGAATAGTTATTCATTTAGTCGAAACGTGTGTACTTGAATGTATGGCAGTAAATTCAGCTGAAGTCAGTACCTGAGATATATAATATAAATTTCAGGCAAACATAAGTACATAAGTGATACTCAAGTTTTGTGTAATTATTATTGGAAAGTCGAAAATGCTTAACTCGTAACAACAGGAGGTCTGATGTACTGTATAGTCACGATAGTTTATATATATTATGTGATCTGTATGGTCACGATAGTTCATATATATTATGTGTATTGTATGGTGACGATAGTTCATATATATTATGTGTACTGTATGGTCACGATAATTCATATATATTATGAATATTGTATAGTCACGATAGTTCATATATATTATGTGTACTTTACGGTCACGATAGTTCATATATATTATGTGTATTCATAATTATATGGTCGCGACAGTTGAAAAATATTATGTGTATTGTACGGTCACGATAGTTCATACATATTATTTGTATTGTATAGTCACGATAGTTCATATATATTATGTGCATTGTATATTCACGATAGTTCATATATAAAGTGTGTATTGTAAAGTCACGATAGTTCATATATAGTTTGTGTATTGTAGAGTCACGATAGTTCATGTATATTATGTGTATTGTATAGTCACGATAGTTTATATATATAATGTGTATTTTATAGTCACGATAGTTCATATATTTTATGTGTACTGAATAGTCACGATAGTTTATACATTTTATATGTAATGTTAAGTCACGATAGTTCATATATAGTATGTGAATTGAATTGTCACGATAGTTCATATATATTATGTGTATTGTATAGTCGCGTTAGTTCATATATAGTGTGTGTATTGTATAGTCACGATAGTTCATATATAGTATATGAACTGTATAGTAACGATAGTTCATTTATAGTATGTGTATTGTTATTGTCAAAAGAGTTCATATATATTATGTGTACTATATGGTCACGATAGTTTAAACATATTATGTATTGTATAGTCACGATAGTTTATATATATTATGTGTACTGAATAGTCATGCTAGTTCATATATATTATAAGTATTGTATAGTCATGATAGTTCATACATATTTTGTGTTTTTTATAGTCACGATAGTTTATACATATTATGTGTATTGTATAGTCACGATAGTTCATATATATTATGTGTTCTGAATAGTCACGATAGTTCATATTTAGTATGTGTATTGTATAGTCACGATAGTTCATATATATATTATGTGTATTGTAAAGTCACGGTAGTTCTTATCTATTTTGTGTATTGTATAGTCACGATATTTCATATATATTATGTGTACTGAATAGTCACGATATTTCATATATATTATGTGTATTGTATAGTCACGATAGTTCATACATATTATGTGTATTGAATAGTCGCGATATTTCATATATATTATGTGTATTGTATAGTCACGATAGTTCATACATATTATGTGTATTGAATAGTCACGATATTTCATATATATTATGTGTATTATATAGTCACGGTATTTCATACATATTATGTGTATTGTATAGTCACGGTAGTTCATACATAGTTTGTGTATTGTATAGTCACGATAGTTCATATATATTATGTGTACTGAATAGTCACGATAGTTCATATATATTATGTGTATTGTATAGTCACGGTATTTCATACATAGTATGTGTATTGAATAGTCACGGTAGTTCATACATAGTATGTGTATTGTATAGTCACGATAGTTCATATATTTTATGTGTACTGAATAGTCACGATAGTTCATACATAGTATGTGTACTGAATAGTCACGATAGTTCATACATATTATGTGTATTGTATAGTCACGATAGTTCATATATATTATGTGTACTGAATTGTCACGATAGTTCATATATATTATGTGTACTAAATAGTCACGAAAGTTCATATATATTATGTGTACTGAATAGTCACGATAGCTCGTATATATTATATGTATTGTATTGCTTATCTATAGACTGTACTAAGGACGAAAAGAATAGTATATAGCCAATTTAACGGATTTTTTTACTAATAGTCGGTACGTGAATGCACGCGAAAACAATTATAACACTATCAGAAACTTTTTTGTTTTATTTGTTTTATTAATGTAGTCTACTCTGGTTCTGATTAATAACTTTTTCTCCTCAAGATATCCCCAATATGCATTATTATTATTACACGCATTGTATAAGAATTACTACCAATGCCGATTGGTTTCCATGTTCCATGTTTCCATTTTCATAAATTCTATTTGGCACGCTTTAGTTGTGATGTTATAAAAACAAATGTATTACTAATACAGGTTTGACTGTATTTAATAACATGGTTGAAATGAAATCAAATTTATGTTTAATCAATAGGAGGATATAAAAGGTTTAGACTGTTTTTAGACGTGTAATACATGAATGAAATATAAATAAATATAAAACTATACATCGGCTCAAATTGAGAGTTCAACTAACAGTCAACTAACATTGTATTATCAATATTGGCAAATTATATTATAAAAGATACATGCACAATCTTCAGAAAATTCTCATTTTTTTTTATTGGCGATGTTTTAGCACCAGTTTGGCGGGAACAAAAGAACCATATGTTACAAAGAGCAACTTCAATGTGAACTATTAGTGTTATAGATATATATTTATAGCTGAAAGAAGAATGGAGAAGGAAAACAAACTGTTGTTTGTAATATGAATTATTGGCCCAGCTTAACATAGAGTTGTGGATACTTAATTAAATGCTTAAGTCATCTCAATTTAGAAGGTAGCAGCAAAACGGATCGCCAGCACTTTGTTAAAAGAACTGTACTCCTGCATTGTCATGTGTACCAGGTGCACATGTTTTGTTTTAAATACTGTCTTTATTATTAAATTATAAAGCATTCATGACATTTACTTCTTAAATGTTTATTGAACAAGTCTTCTTCTAAGAACAAATCAAGACATGCGATTTGTACTGTTAGTATTCAATTTCAGACTTAAAACACATCCAGTGCAACTAGACTTCCTGCTATCATAACTCAGCGCATGTTGTATTTTACACTCCAACGTTTAACTTTTCAGTGTATGTTACGTATATTGTGTAATTGTGTTACTTAATATCGATTTATAGCTTATGAAATATTTATGTTTACTACTACGGCTCTAAAAAAGATTGTATATAGATCTATGGTATTAACCCAACACATTATTTTGAAACTACGTCGTTCTATTTTAGATGGAACCTACCTTATAAGGGATTACAGCACACATTCATCTGTTACATACTGTATGATACATTATACGATACAGTATATTCAATTTCAATGTGTCACCTGTATTGGACGAGGCTAATTATAAATAGAATGACGTAGTTTCATAATAGCGTATTCGGTTTATATCTCGTATCATGTGAATTTATTTTACAAATTAGTTCATGGTTTTACTATTATCACAGTGTTTAGTGTTTTAACTAATCCATGAAAGATATATATATATAATCGTGAGTATATATTTTTCATACATGTAATAGCTATTTTAGGGTTGGATTATTGTAAAGCGTTTTTTTTGAATATAAATGACTAGCCCAGTAAAAACAATGTCTTTCTATCTTCGGTATTTGTCTACCGTAAAGCCGAATGCCATATTTTGTATAGCTTGCCTTGTCGTTATTCTGATAGTTTAAGATGGAGTATATAGTTTTCAATAAGTTACTAAGTTGATTTCATGCAAAATGTTAGTTAAAACATATTAAAGACTGTAATTATTTACTACTGTATTGTGTACATGTCTATCTATCGTCTGGTTTGTACACTATCAACATTTGTATATAGTCTTTATATTAGAATACGTTCGTACTTATGTTGTTTAAAAATCCAGTTTCACAACCAGCATGGGTTTTGTTTAATACTAGATATACTTATTGACAGCACGGCTATGTTGTTTTAGTGGCAACATATGTAAAAACTGGTACAACTTGGCCATGTCACGCTCGTGATATTTCTGGGTTGAACCAGTACTAAGCATATGAGAATTGTGTTGCGCAATGGCACAACGCTTAGTCGTGACGGAAGTTCCAGCCCATAAGATCCGCCCATATTTAACTATAACATTTTCCTTTTGCTCTGAATTCACTTCTCTTTTGTTAAACATATCACTCCTTTTTAGCATTTATATTTATTTAATATTCCGAATTATTTTCGTACTATTTCAACATTATGTATTTTTAATCCGAATCCTATCAACTCGTGGTTTGGTTCATCTTTTAAACATGTTAAGACTCTGCATTCAATTAATAAGAAAACAGGTTATTGATTTAAACTTAATACTTGCCAAACAACGAATTCTGTAACCCCCATTAAAGTAATAATTTATCAAGCGAAATGTTTTTTATTTATTTAGTAATTACAAATTACCCTCGATCTTGGGTTCTATGCTCTACCACGGAATCATGCGTTTCACTACTGATGTAGTGGCTATACGTTATATCTGTTGTAGGATTTGCTTTTTTTGCAATCAAATCCGTCAATATTTAAGTACAATATAATGTTATCCTGAATCAATTCATATTTGATAAAAATGTATATCATTTTACCATTCAGATTTATTGATAATGAGTATTCCGAATTTTGTCCTTACTATTTATCGATGCAATTACAGTTATGCGCAATCACGCGCCCAGAGCCCTACCGTTATGTGGGTTATGGGCATGTGATCGAGCGCCATGTAGTTAATTTAGTGGAATTTGTAGTATTTTAGTATGTTTATTTGTTTGTTTGAAGTATCGTCAGTCAGCCATTTTATCATTGCATAGATAGAACATTGTCTGTTTCTTGTGTTGTTTATTTTGTCTTCTGACAAAGGTGTAAAGTCGAAAGCTATCTTAGGATATTGCTTTTTTTATATGTTTTAGCACTGTGAAATGGCAATTCTCTCTAACACACACACACACACACACACACACACACACACACATATATATATATACCAGATCGGCGAAGGATACATTAATGAAAGAAATAGTAAATACAGTAGAGAGAATTACAATTTTCCAGTTCTAAAACTTATAACGAAATATCCTAACCTAGCTTACCGCGTATACATCTATACACGTGTATTAAGAATATTTTGCATATATATATTTTCAGATGCTCATTCACAATGCATTATATATATATATATGTATCATGCATTGTGAATGAGCATCTGAAAAGATCCCAAAAATCGTAAAATTCCGTTGTTGTGAATTTAATTATCTCCCTTTATGAAATTAAATACATATTTATTCACTGTATCTTTATGATCCAATGGGTTTATAAATCTGTCCTTTATATAGCATGTGATAAGTGATGAATCATTAACTGGATCCTACTCATATAAAGCTATCAGTTCATGTACATGTATGTAAATTTGTCCACCCTGTCCAGATGTGTTGCATGTAATTCCATAGTATATAAGTCATGGTCGACAACAAATTTATTGGTTGTGCAGAGGCCTTGATATTGTATCTATGGTTTGCATTGTAGCTATGCGCACTCGCCGTAGTCTGTTCTGTACATTTATGTCTTGGTTATTCACAAATAATTATCTCCATATATATATAAATATAATATATATAAATATATAAAAAAAAATCTAATATGTCTTTATTCTACGTTACTCACGTATTATACTTTAAATGTTAATCTTGATAATCTTGATAACTGTTAATATGGTTATGTTTATATAATACGATAACTCTTTAAACGCATTGTCAAAACTTATATTGATATTTGGTTTTGTTTTTTATATATATTACTTATGGTGTTACTATTTATGTTTACTGTATTATCGATATTTGGTTGTCATTGTGTGATATATAACTAATGATGTTACCATTTATGTTTACTGTGATATTGATATTTGATTGTCAGTAATTGATATATTACTAAATGATGTTTCTTTCTACATGTATGTTTACTCTGATATTGATATTATTTTGCTAATGCACTTGGCGTTACATTAATATTGCACAATTGCGCCACTTTTGTGTCTCGTTAGCAAGATTCTTTTACTTGCAAAAGTCATATGTCATTTGGTTTAGAATATATACAAAATGGTTTAGAAGGGCTGTGACATCTTGCTGCAGATGAGTAGAACACAAGATGTCATAGTTGATAATGCAATAAGACATCACTAGTGTTAAAAAGAGACCTTTATATGATTGTAACAAATGTATGTATTAATGAGTATTTGAGGACTTTTAAAAAACAAACAAAAAAAACAACAAAAAAACAACAACAACTGAGGGTGTCACTGCACTGTCTTTAAAAACAAGATGGTGCATTTACAAGGTATTGTGTATTTTTATATGCGGATATATTGCTGCTATGGAAAATACTTAAAACAGCGTCTGTGTGGAGTTTTTACCCTGGAAATCTTAGACCTTATTCAGTATAGAACAAATACAATATTCAACTGTGTATTGAGACCTTACAGCTGTGGTTTCTGTTTATGAATTAATGACCGACTTACACAGTAGTTGTATAACCATTATATCTCAAACATTAGCGGGGTGGTAGTGCAGTGGATATACTGTTTTAGTCGCTCACAATCACAGCTTGATCCGATGTCCTCTCAATAAAACTATACTCATGAATATCAGCTATCGCTAAATCCTTGCATGGTGTCCTCCAAGTAACATATAAGCGATTTGGGCCACCGCACAGTGTTCTTATATCGAGCATCGTGATTGGAAAGATAAAAAAACAATAGGGCAATTCAAAACGTTAAACTATAACTAAAAAAATACATAATTAAACAGGAACACGTCTTCTTTAAATTATTAAATACGTTTTAAATACGTCCTTTATTTTAATTATATAGTAGAGAGAAGCATTTTGATGAGTAGTTTATTTCATTTAATAATACACAATTTGCTATTTTCTGTTATAAATAAAGCATATTCTGTGGTCTAGGGAATGATAACCAAGACAATGGATATACAAAGTGTCTCCTCAGTGGTGTCCCTTCTTTATCTATATGTGAGGGTCACTTAATATGTGTATCAATGGATATGCTAATAGCACGACAGTATTAATATCAAACTATAAGATCAAACAAAATATGTACACGGGTCCTTAAAAAAGCCACCCAATTTGTCAATGCAACAGCATATATTATCTCCTTTATATCGATAGATGAATTCACAAAGGTGCAAATTCAAACATTTAAAACAATGCTTAATGTTTCTATAGAATTTATATATCAGACCAATAACTGATGGCTCTGTAAACTATGACACAAGTAGGCACACCGATATAGCTTTATCTATACAATCTTTATCTCGTAAGTGATTTTTTAACCAACCCAAATTTGGCTTCAAACGCTTGAAATATAGGATACAGACGACCCTTTGGTAGCATCCCTAGTTTTTACATATGCCCAGTGTAAGGACACCGATACATAAACATCGACTCTCATCCAAAAGACTGATAATAATTTAAGGTGGGGAAGCGGGGGATCGAATCTTCGATCCTAGATTAACAGTCCAAGGCATTAACTACAACACCACTAATCCACTCATCTAAATTGTAGGTCGTTAATGCGGTGGATGTATAGTGTTGTTCCTCACACAAAGATTGCGTATTCGATACCCGCCTTAACCGGGCGACCTTTAAACATTAACCATTACTAATTCTTCTAAGACAAACGAGTTGAGAAAGCTCTTATTTTACAGAGCTAAATCAATACTGTAAACTAACCATTTGCTACTCTTCTTCTCGATATATATGTCTTCCATCCCAACGTGTCGGAGTTGGTTGTGATACCCATTCATAAATATGCAGTCAGATTTAGTACTTTAATATTGGTAATAGACTTTGCAAAACCTTAAATATCTCTCTTCATATCCGATTGGTTTTAATATACTTCATTGAAAACTTATCAACTCAGATATTTCATTTTCTAAGGTCTTGAACCTGCATATAGTTTACGTCCGGTCCAAGATATATCGCCACAAATCGCACTTAAACCCATACCGGGATAATAAAAGTAGTTTGTAAAATGTTTAGTTCATTTATTTGTGTTAATTGTATTACTTATATTGTAAATGGTATATATTTGTTCGACATATGCATGTAGTTTATACATTTTGCTTCAGGAATACTACAAGCTTATTTTGGGTTAGCTATAATCAGACAATACTTAAGATCTCAAATTGAACGTTTTGTTGGTACAAATGGATACGAATATAAAACAAGTATTTTTTTCCAATAGTACTGCTACAGTGTTTGTAATATAGAGTCACTCTGACAGGGCCCTCGTACGCCATATCATTTTGATTTGAAGAACATTTTATCTCTTGCTTATTTAAAAATGACTTCATTATGTATGAAAGAAATGACTGATCGATTTCGAGAGGACGATTATTTTTGAATTTCATACTTTTAATCATTTTGTGACATTTTCTGTTCCCTTCTTAGAATTTAATCCTCCTTATTGAACCAAATCCATTTTTTTGGCTAAATTGTGCTTTAGATGTTCAGCTTAAAAATATTATTGATTAAATAGATGAGAAAATGAGAATGTTCCGTTTCATATAGTATTCATAATTTAAAACGTAAAGTCCCCTTCCCTAGTCTCTGTGAAATATAGTCCGGTGACTTGCAACCCTGAAAACATCCAACCCTTATTCATTGGAATATTATATCGGGTAAGAACAAATGTGTCCGGTTTTATGAAAACAAGATTTTGAAAACTTCTAATTTCTAATTAAACTTTTGAGGATCGTCCAGTTCTTCTGTTCTCCTTGTTGACCCAAATGTGTTTGCTAAAATACTAGACAATGATCTAATTCTCAAATAACACATTATTCATTCCAAAATCAAAGATATATAGAGATTATTACATTTACACACAGTATTCCTTAAAAATATGATAATCCATTAAAAGGCCATATATATCCCAGCCCCTTGTACAATTAAACTTCAAATTCCTCTAATCAATTTGGGATTGCATCCGACCACTTACCGATATGCAATCCTCGTTATTGGACTATATCTTATTATCTGTGACTAGATGATGCTTCAGATCATATACAAAAGTAGATTTTTGCTTAGGGGAAACTCGAAGTTCCCTTATTTGATACATGTAAATTCAATCCCCTACTTATAGGGATTATTTATGTTAAATATGAACAGATTTAGTGAATCAGTTCTTGAGAAAAAACAATCTGAAAATAAAAGATTTAGATTATTAGTCAAACCGGTATTTAGACAGCATTTCAAACTCATATTAGGGACAACAATTTATTTTCAATCCCTATATACAATATAAATATCCCTGTAATTTATATATATACAACCTTTGGTCTTAGCATACAAAATTCAAGTTTTACTATTTGGTAAAGTGGTATATTTCTAAATATTTCTAAAAATCAAAGGGTTTGTGGTAGAACTACTGTAGAGGGACAATGCAGATTTTAATTGGTTTCAGTTCAATTTTATTTTATATTTGCTCAAGTTTCAGTCATTTTATTCCAATATTAATCAAATTAATTATATATTTAAGAATGTACTATTGACCAACATATATTTTACTCCTTATTTGTAATAATTTTTAAAATTATTTACATAAATCTGTCTACATGTTTGCATAGTTTGACAGAATAAAAATCGATTCCGCTGGTACGTCCATTTCTTCTATTCTTAAAATGGGTCATTTTATCGGATATATTTGTCACAACATGAGTCTGTCGTGTTTTGTGGCGACCTAATCAAAGTTTCCCCAAACTTCGACTCAGCGTTGTTATTTCTTTATTAACATATTAAAAATCAATTATTATATTTCTTTATTTTGTCTGTGTTATTTGCTTCCAGTGGACTATTTTTATAATATTTGCATTCGTACATGTGTAAAAGGATGAGAAAATTATTCAACGGCCCTCGTTGAAAGAATATTAACGGAATTAACAAGTCTTTGTATGAACCCAGTTAGTATGACCTTTTTATTGACCTTCAGAATGAAATTTAATATGTACCGATGACCTTAATATTAAAAATATATTTGCTTAAGTATCTATTCTCTTTATTCCAATATTTATTATATATAATATATATTAGGATTTGCTTTTCATGTAACATACTGCACAACATATCCTTCACTCACAATCTGTAATCATTTGGTAAATTTGTTTCACTTAAATCCGTATACGTGTCTGCATGGTTTCAAAGATTCAATAAAACCGATTCTGCTAGTACATGCACGTATATTTGTTCTATACTTAGGAGGAGTGAGAGGTACTGTATATTTCATAACTTTTAAGGAACAGATAAAACTATCGTTTTTTTATATTTTCTTATTTTGGTTGTGTTCTGTGCTTCCAGTGGATTCTTTATCAGACATTAGTATACGTACATGTATAAAATCATGTCAATATTTATTCAACAGCCCTCGTTTGAAATAATATTAAAGGGAATTAACTCGAGCAAGGTCTTCTATGAACCAAGTTCGAGTTACCTTTGCATTGACCATGAGAATAAATTTCTATATTTTTTAAACACAGACTATATTGCTTTGTACCGATGAACTTAAGATTTGCTTTTTGCAATAGTTATGTGCATTGATCTGGAATGAAGGCAATGCGGTTTACTGTGTAAGCAAACTTGTATACAAACGGTAATACATTTTGTAAAAACATGCCACCAAATGTATTCCTTGTATGTAAATATGTTAATACAAATCAATAGATTGTGCAGTCGCAGGTTTTGTGAAGGTTTGAACAAATAACCGGGAAGATAAAGTAAAACCCTATGTTGTTAAAATCAGAGTAACTATGTTAAACATAATACTGCTACAACTGTTACATGTACAGTAGTAACCGTAGTATCAAAAAAAAAATCAGCTGCAACGTTTGTATCATCAACGGAAACAAATGTGCGGTGGTGGGATTGACTAGATGACCTCTAGAACAACATCATTCAGTACGTTTTCCACTAATACCTAGGAAACGGACTTTTGCGAAATGTATTATATAAATTAGTATCATTGACAGAAACAGCAGTCACAGTAGTAGCATCAGCTGAAATAGCAATTACATTAGCCACAGTAATAACTTCAACAAAAACAGCAGTAACAAAGCGTTATCAACACAATCATCAGTAACAATGGTTTCATCAACAAAATCAGCCTTAACATTAGAAGCAGTAATATCATCGACAGGAATAGAAGTAACATCAGCAGTTACATTAAATTAACATTATTAAGAGTAGTAATAGTAGTAACATTAACGGTTACATTAAAAACAATTACATAAACAGCAATAACGGTAGCAGTGACATTAGTAGTAACATTACCAGAAACAGAAATAACGGTAGTAAATTTCGTAACATCAACAGAAATAGCAATAGTAACACCAGCAAGAAAAGCAGTGGCATCAGAACAAGCATTAACAGCAACAACATTAACGGGAAAACTAGTAGTAACATAAACCTTAATAGCATTGACATCAGTGGTAACATTAATAGAATCAACTGTAAAGGTAGTAACGGTTATAACATCAACAGAAACAGCATTGACATCAGCGGTAACATTAATAGAAGCAAAAGTAATGATAATAACATAAGTAACATCGACAGCAACATCAACGACATCAGAAAGAAAAACATAACGGTAGTAAAAGTAGTAGCATCAACAGAAATAGCAGTAGTAACAATAGCAAGAACAGCAGTGACATCAAAATGAACAATATCAGCAACAAAATTAATGGTAAAAACAGTAGTGACATCAATAGGAATAACAGTGACATCGGCAGTATCATAACAGAAACAAGAATAATGGTAGTTACAATAGTACCATAAAAAGAATAGCAATGGCATCAGCAGTAATATCACCAGTAACAACAGTAATGGAAGTAGCAATATTAACATCAGAAAGAACATTATCAGTAACAACATTAGTCGTAGAAACATTAGTAATATCAACAGGAATAGTAGTGTCATAACCAGTAACATAAACAGAAACAAAAGTAACGGTAGTAACAATAGTAGCATCAACAGGAACAGCAGTGACATCAGCATTAACATTAAAAATAAACAGCAGTTACTGTAGTTACAATAGTAACATCAACCATAGTAGCAGTGGTACATGTATAAGAAGTAACATTAACATAAACAGCAGTAACGGTAGTAACAATAGTAGCATCAATAAGAATAGCATTGATATCAGCAGTAACTTTAACAGAAACAAAATTAATGGTAATAACAAAAGTAACACCAACCATAATAGCAGTGACATCAGAATGAGCAATAACAGTAATAATGATGGTAGAAACTGTAGTAACATCAACAGGAAAAGCAGTGACAGCAGCGGTTATGTAATTAGAAACAGCAGTAACTATTGTAACAGTTGTAGCATCAACAAAATAGCAATGACATCAGCTGTTATATTAACAAAATAGCAGTATCTTACGTATAGGTGAGATTTATGATAGATACACGACTTCACACACATATCGACACACGCACACACACACACACACACACACACACACACACACACACAAATATCCTTTTGTTTAACGTAACGTCCTCTTTATGAAAGGACATTTATACTGGAATACGCACGGATGCGTTTAAAATATATCACGACAATCACGGGTTAAATACAGTATCTCTAGAAAGAAGGTTCATCAAATGTATAAAAATTCACCTTAATCCGTATAGGATATGAAATTTAATAAAAATAACATCGTATTTGTATCTCAGTTAATTGTGATAAGGCAACACGAATACTTTATGTGATTATGTGTGTCATATCAAAATAAGAACATTTTGTAAGCTTGAAACCAAAACGATGTAATTAGATCGTTTAAATAAATTCAAGGGGAGTTAAGTCATCAATTATGTTAAATTGAATTACGTCGGTTGACACCATAAAACTCTGTAAGGACTACCAAGATAAAGTGATATAAATATGTACAGTCAATATTCATTATTGAGATAAATCTACAGTCTGTTTACGGTTGGTGTTTAATTTATTCACGTTTCTATTGTTTATGATTCCATTGTCAACATAGCTGCATGTATTTCGTATATATTACATGAATCAATTAATTATTTTGTATAATTCATCTAATCGAGGTAAAAGCTTAATCTATGTGACATAATCTGGGTCTATATTAACAGAACTTGGTCAATTAAACAAAAGACCCATGAGATTCAGACCTACGGTATTGTGCCCGTCACTTAACACTATATCAGATGCATTTAAGGAATATGTGTTTAAGTTCTTAATATGTTCTTGTTTGTTGCATGGTAAGTAAATATCTAACACATTATCTCTTACATACCTACTGGCGGTCTAGTGATGATTCATTGCGGTAGTTGATGTTTATGCTAAAGGTTGTGTTAAACAAAGTATACACATTTCCTCTCTATCCGAAAACATAATTATAGATTGATTGATTGGATATTATTTATTGGCACAAGCTGTTACAAATATGAATGAAACGTTAAGAAACACAATGGCATTATGTCGGTAAGAAATGTTAATAAGGAAACCAAGCTGACAACTACAGAGTGGGAATGTAATACAATACTAAGTTCTTAAATTCATACTATCGACTTCTCGTATAGGAGCCCGTAGTTGATGAGTTCGTTGTTTACAGTAATCGATATGTTCTGAATTATTTTACGGTTTTAATATTATCTTTATGTATGAATGGGTACGGTATTGTTGGGCCGCAAGAAATACACATTATATGATACAGAACTCGGAAGACTTTGGGTATAGCATTGTTGGGTCGCGAAAAATTCATATGCTTTTACCCAGAACCCAGAAAACTTTGATTATTATGCATATGTTTGAGATTGCTCTGGTCGAACGGCGCAGTGGCATTGCAGCAATGGGGGAAAATTTGAAAATATCTATATATTGTCTTGATGTTCATTTTCATTGTATTTTGAAGATTAAATCGATATTTTGTGATATATATCTCTCCCATTTCCATACCACGTGACAGCTTTCTCACATGACCTGACAAAAAACTAGGACTTAATCATTTTCTGCAATTAATTTTCTTATCAACAACTCGTAATCATATATAGTTTCATTTTGTACAAAAAAAAATATAAAACTTCATATTGTTGTAGATAACCGTACAACAGATAAACGTTACGTCAAAATGATGGTGTCAGCGTATATATGTGTATAAATCTTGCTTACCTCCAAGAACAGGGTCAGGGTTAAATTGCATTTAAATTGAACAATGTGCGGGGTGATTAACACATGTAATTTCAGTTACTACTCTATGAATGTTTGTACTTAATTAGTCAATTTCTTCATACATGTATATGTGTGGAAACTGGTTGAATAGACATTTAAAAAGATAAATTGTGTGATGATGCCCATTATTGACGGTCTATCATTAATTTTGACTGAGATGAATGAGAGAAAAACAAATTCATTATAACTTCATTCATATGGAATAGAAAAAAAATCTCATCCTCTTGGTAAAACTACATGCAGGGAACACAGTATAGCTTATCCCCTAATGTAAGTTTGACACCTCGGGTTAGATGAATCTATCTCGCAAGGTTACTATTGATAGATTCTTATACTCTCATCTGTACCCACATGATCAAAAGTCGCCGTGTCGTCATGAAGCATATGGTTTGTAGTCAATTTAACTAATAACATATTTTTATATACAATGATTTTGTTATAAACATATAAGGCCAATTTATTTTGCGATCACAATGACACAAATGTCATCGTATTCAACGGTAAAATGATGGTTGTTCAAAGTTTAATGACGATCAAAAAATATTCAGTCGTATTATTATGGAAATTCATTATAGTGCCAAAGATTATGTTTGGAAGTAATCACCTGCATGCTTCCCTGCCAATACCGTGCAAACACTACGATCTGTAACGTTTATCGGAGATGTTAGTACCGGCAATATATCACTTATATATAGAAATGTAACCAAGAGCGAGGCAGGTGTTTATAGTCTATGTAATATTCTCGGTCCTGACATTCCAACACAGTGTGTCACATTACTCATACTCGGTAAGTAGTACTGCCTTGTTTGGACTGAACCGGGATTTTATGGTATATGATTGCATTTCCAGTTGTAAAATCATAAACAATACGTTCAGTGCCCCGAAATGACGTAAGAATCGTGCAAACATATTACAAAGGCTCGAGTATTATTATTCACCAATCCCCATGTGCGAATGGGCTCTCCTATTTAAACCTAAACAATGTAAAAGCGTCTGTAAAGGGGTCCGTATACATGTACACCAATACGCAATCTGACCATGAAATACATAAAGCAATTGTTTAATGCTCAATTGCATGAATTAGATTTTACAAAAGAGCCAACAAAACATATAAAACAGGCATTTCTTTGATCAATTTTCATCTAGAAAATACGTTACGTGTCGTTATTGTGTAATCTCAACAACAGAAATGCAAGGACCGCAAAAGCGACATCAAGTGACCAAATGTTACTTAATGACACCAGATATATTGCTACTGACGGGTTGAACAATAGGTCATTTTTACAATTTATACATGCATGTGTGTTAAAAATATATGTACATGTTGATAAGGGAAGCTTAACCTGCTGTCATGTAAATTATTTGACATCTACATGTTTCATATACAGACAGTAAAATGTCTCAATAGCACATAGTTAAACTATATATTTATCCAGTTCTTAGTTTAGTAGTCTAGACAGAGTAATGTATTTTGGAATAAAATTAACTAAATATTATATTTTACATGCTAATTTTATCTCCATTTGATATTTTTGAAATTTTTTAATTTAAAACACATTTTATATAGTTCAAGTTTTACACGTCTTGTCATGATATAACACTTAACCCACATGACCTTGTAGTATTAATACTTCCTTATTGTAACAATTAGATGTAAAAATAGACGTGTGTTTTTCTTTTCTGTACGGGGATTGTGTAATATTATACACACCGACAAAGCTATCGGTACGGTAACGTATATTCATAAGTACAATAACTCGTGTTTATATTACGTAATAGAAGAAGTTTGACTACTGTCAGACACGCTCATAATATGTGCATACACAATAAATAACACGTGAACAAAAATACAAGTGAATGCGAGAATGGAACAGCTGTGTTTATTTTTCAATATTACTTTAGTTTAAGTATTGGTATACAAATTTAAAACAACTAACATCACTTTCAACAGGTGTGTATGTAAAATTCAAGATGAATGAAATATTTTTCTTATGCCAATTTATGCCGGTGGTTTCATAAACTACAAACCCTGACAAACATTTTGGTATATATAATTGCTTGTTGCAATGACTGCCCCACCTACCCATATTTTTAATGAACAACTGAGCTCACAGTCAACTTACCAATAAACATAAATGACTGGCCATAAAAGTCGTATAAAAGTAATTACAAATTGATATTTTTTTATCATTTGATTCATTTATAAGTCTAAATATGTAAATAGCTATAACCTTTAGTGAAAAGAATCGGATCAATGACGATAATGTATTGGGTTGGATTCAGTAAGCAGTTTATGTATTGTACTATCGTGCAATAGAGTGGGTACAACCCGAAATACATCCATTATGCTTATGTTAGTTTGAATTGATTACACATATTTATTCCAGGTTAAAAACAAAATTTCGTTCTAATTTATGTAATTATTTGGATAAATTATTTTGAATCAATTGATCAACGGAATCAATACTATATAATTCCCAATTTACTACGTTGACTAGTGGCATTTATATTAGTGTAACAATTTTTGTTTGTTAAGTCTCATAGTTTTTTTAGATATGTCTGAAAACGTTTATATATAGTTTTATAAATTTGTGAAATACAATAACTAATAACAGGAATAATATACATTCACTAATATATCTCCACACTAAAACATTAAAATGTTAATATTTAAGATTTTTTATAATATATTTATATTGATGAAAGTTCTGCCTGTATTTCCGATGCGTCTCAGAAATTTTCTCAGCTGGTGGCATTTGTTATGTGCATAATGCTTCAATACTCAAATAATGGTAATGTTATCTAACTATATAACATATGTACTCTTACCGTGCTACATGTTATGAAATATAACTGTGTCCCACGTACTGTAATATAACTGTGTCACTGGTACTGTAATCTAACCGTGCCACAGGTACTGTAATCTAACCGTGTCACAGGTACTGTAATCTAACCGTGCCACATGTACTGTAATATAACCGTGGCACATGTACTATAATCTAACGGTGTCACTGGTATTGTAATCTAACAGTGCCACATGTAATGTAGTCTAACTGTGTCACTGGTATTTAATCTAACCGTGTCACAGGTACTGTAAACAAACCGTGTCACAGGTACTGTAATCTAACCGTGTCACTGGTACTGTAATCTAACTGTGTCACATGTACTGTAATCTAACTGTGTAACGGGTACTGTAATATAACAGTGCCACAGTTACTGTTATCTAGCTGTGACTCTGGTACTGATATCTCACTATGTCACAGGTACTGTAAACTAACCGTGTCACATGTACTGTAATCTAACTGTGTCACTGGTACTGTAATCTAACTGTGTCACATGTACTGTAATCTAGATGTGTAACGGGTACTGTAATATAACAGTGCCACAGTTACTGTTATCTAACTGTGACTCTGGTATTGATTTCTAACTTTGTCACAGGTACTGTTATCCTTTTTCTATTATAGTATACTCTTGTAATACTGTATAAAATGTACTTATATTGAGAAATAAAATATGTTTAAATTAAATTAACTGTGTGACACTGGTACTGTAATCTAAGTGTGTCACTGGTACTGTAATAGAAATGTGTCACAGGTACTGCAATCTAACCGTGCCAAAGGTACTGCAATCTAACTGTGTCACGGTTACTGTAATCTAACCGTGCCATAGGTACTGCAAACTAACAATGTCACATGTACTGTAATCGAAATGTGTCACAATAACTGCAATCTAACCGTGCCAGAGGTACTGTAATCTAACTGTGTCACGGGTACTGTAATCTAACCGTGTCAAGGGTATTGTAATCTAACCGTACTACAGGTACTGTAAATTAAATGTGTCACAGGTACTGTAATCTAACAATGTCACGGGTACTGTACTCTAACAATGTCAAGGGTACTGTAATCTAAAATTGTCACGGGTACTGTAATCTAACCGTGCCGCAGGCACTGTAATCTAACTTTATTACTTGTACTGTAATTTTACCGTGCCAGAGGTACTGTAATCTAACTGTGTTATTGGTTCTGTACTCAACCGGTACTGCAGATATTATAGTCTCACCCTGCCTTATTTATGGTAATGTAACAGTACCATACTATATATATTGTAATATAACTGTGTCACAGGTACTGTTCTAACCGTTCCACAGGTACTGTAATCATACCGTGCCGCAGGCACTGTAATCTAACTGTGTAATAGGTACTGTACTCTAACGGTACGGCATATATTGTAATATCACCGTGCAATAAATATTGTAATCTAACAGTACCGTACTATATATATATTGTAATTTGACTGTAATCGACCTGTGTCACATATACTGTAATCTAACTGTGTTACAGGTACTGTCATCTAACTATGTCACAGGTACTGTAAGTTTACCGTTTAATCTAACTGTGTAACAGGTACTGTACTCTAACAGTACCGCAGATATTGTAATCTCACCGTACAATATGTATTGTAATTTAACAGTACCGTACTATAAATATATTGTTATTTAAATGTGCTACACGTTCCGTTTCAACGTAATGAAGTCTTAGTCGTTGTGCTGTATGTACTGTAATCTAATATAACCGTGCCTGAGGTATTATTATCTGACTGCCACATATACCGTAATTTAACCTTACCACAGGTGTTGTTACATGTACATGTATCTAACCGTGCCAAAGGTATTGTCACCTAGTCTTAGTCGTTTTGCTGTAGATAATGTAATATAATATAACCGTGCATAAAGTAATATAATCTAACTGTGCAACACATATTTTAATCCAAATTTACCACATATGGTGTAATAGTGGCGTGTTATGAGTACTGTTATCTTACAGTGTCAAAGTAAAGTAGCTTGATCATTCTACAAATACTGTTATCTAACCATACCCTTGATATTTTTATATAACCGTACTGCAGGTGTTGTAACCTAATCGTGCTACAGCTACTGTAATCTAACCTTGTCACAGATACTGTTATCAAACAGTATCGCATAGCTTTGTTATGTCTCAATGTTGTATCAGCTGATATGGACATTTAAAACATTCCAGAAAAAAGGAAAGGTTTGTCAGGAATACATTTTTTGTAATATAGCAAAGTTTTAGAAGATGTAGCTGTTAAGTCATTACTTACGAAACATTCCTATAGTTTATTCTAGACAATCATTGTTGTACATTGAGAATAGACTGAACAGAATGTCCATTATTCAACGAGTAAGTTATTTTGATTGTATACGTGACTACAACGAGGGTCTATACATGCATCACGGCAGTTGATAGTGGCAATTTGTATTGGTCAATCGTACACAATAAAACGTATGTCATTACGAAGTCATTACAAAAGTAAATACATTACAAAAATTAAGGTATTTCAGTCTCTAAGTCAATAGACAGTATCAATCGTTCAATATGCCAACATATATACAACTTTGAGTTCAAACCTTGAAAATAATCTTAGGTCGAATGATTGAAAATTATTTTCTAAGTAATAGGACAATTCCTATTCTAAGCGAGAATATACATATCACTTTCTTGGACACTGTACTTTGTATCTAACCTAGGTCAGAATATGCGTCTCAATTATTGTCGAAATACTTCGGATATGACTTTTCCAATATATTAGCAATGTTGTTTTTGAAATTGACGTTTGTATTATTAATACATTTATATAATTTCATAAATTATTTTATATATTTTCTCATCTGAATATATATCTTTCTCTGGAATATCAAAGTTTTCAACAGAGTGAAAACTAGATTCATACGCATCTATACTTTAAAACGGTAAGCATGCGTAATAAATAGAAGCGAAATTATCAGTGTGCACTCGCATAACTCAAAAAGGAAAAAAACAACATTGCGAATGCATGCAAACAAACGAAATAATTGTGCGCCTTCGCATAAGCATTGTTTAACCGTTGGTTACTAAACGTACAAACTAACGAGTCACAAACATATAAGAAACGGGGTTGAAACGTAAAAACTTGGTAATGAAACATGTCATTCACTGTATCAATTTTTGTTTACACAAGCCTCGAGGGACTTTGAACCAAAATATCAAACTATCTTACAATGGGGAATAAGGTTTATGACTGTTTGAATTTTCACAATACTGTTTGTAACCATCAATATGTTTATATGTAACTAACAAAGTATGTCTCTTCTTTATCAGATATCTGTAGATATACTACACTTCCGTTAATATTACGTCTTCCTCATTTTATGTATCGAAAACAGACGATATTTTATTGTGACACGGTTATTCTGTTGTTCTTTTTTATTTGTACACCATCTTGTCTAGTAAATTTTGTTCTGTCTGCAGTTGGGACACTATGTATGAAGCAGTTCTCCTCACAAATCCAGATCCTGCAAATGTCATTTTTAAAACAGTTACTGTATTTTAACTACAAGAAATTCCACCGATACGGTCAAATTGAAAATAACAAACTTTCACTCGGATGTCTTAACGTTTGTCTTCATTAAAAAAGGCAAACTAACAACATACGAACTTTTCAGGAGGAACACAAATATGATTTTCTCAAACAGTTTGATAATTACAGATCTGAACACTTGATTATTCACAGATGTATATTGTAGGATACGAAGTCGTTTTTTTTTTGTTTTTTTTCTTTTTCTTTTTGCTGGTTGGGTGAGGGGACAACATTTATATAAAATGCCATTTTAGGAACGCTACTTACATATGACACGTAACGTCAGAATTCGTTGCAATATTACCAGACCCGTCACCACGTCTTGGTTTAGTGACTGTACATCTGTATGTGCCCGATTTGAATAGACTCTACCGTACCAATAGCTTTACTACATACCTCGGCGTTCGTGACATGAAAACATTACTTAAAATGTCAGTTTTTAACGATGATTCCTCAGTTGTGATAATAACAAAATATTAGTGGTATTTAAAAAATTAATGGTTTAATGTTATGAATAAAAACTGGATATTTTAAAAATTGAAGCATATATTTGTTACGAATAAGTCGTTTTACCAATATATCTTAAAAATAAATCAGACATATAGGCATGTTATTTATACAACTAATGTTACGCCAAATAAGATGTCAAAGTATATAGTGTCAGCATTCATTGTAAGAACGATTTTGCATTTAACTGATGCACAAGGTAGGTTCATTATTTTGTTTGAATCTATAGTTTCGTGATCTTTGCTTATAATAGAATTTTTTCTATATTGCTACATTTATAATAGTATTTGTTATAAGATTGTATTTATATTCTCTGATATGTACGGGGAATCATTAAAATCGTTGTATACAAAATGATTTATAAACTATCTTAAACTTACTGCTGTAGTTACATAATATTTGCTAATTTTGTTTTATTGCTATATTCATAATAGTATTAAAGGTTGGCAAAAGTATCTGTTTTAAGTATATATGTACGGGAAATCATTAAATCTATAAACGTCTATACTTAGTTGACCCTCCTTTGTCGTTTCATTTTATGTGAACTATGGTTGGTGGACTTAAACGTAAAATATTCCTTTTATATTCAAATAAGAAGTATCTTTATTTTGGTTAGCGAAAAACACAGTCACGTAATGTGGACACATTTATTAGGACACACTACACCATACCCTTGGATATATACATGTATATAACAACGGACGGAGCCAAACTTTTAATTTCGATATTCCCGAACGGTATTATTTTTACGAAATATCAGGTTCTCGATAATAAATTGATGGAACTACCGTGAATCTGCTGAAGATGTGGCTAACACAAGCGCCTTTGGCTTAAATCACTTGTAAAAATACAATCAAAACTATTAAGATCATCGAACAGCAGACACGTATATCACCCATATTTGCGAATAGCCAATACAAAAATGTACAGACCAGATTACGGCGAGCGCGCCTAGCTACAATACAAACCATGGACACAATATCAAGGCCTCTGTCAAACCAATAAATTTGGTGTCGACCATGACTTATATAATATGGATATACATGCAACACATCTGGACTGGACATACTGGAAATAATTATTTGTAAATAACCAAGACATTAATGTACAGACCTAACTACGGCGAGCGCGCCTAGCTACAATGCAAACCGTATACACAATATCAAGGCCTCTGCCAATATATAAATATATAATTTAAAAAAAGTTGTTTTTTTTCTAATGTGTCTAATTTCTACATTGCTCACGTATTATACATTAAGTGTTAATCTTTTTAGCTGTTTATAAGGTCATATTTATATAATACGATAACAGATGGATAGTGTCAACCAATTTAAATCCCTGTTTGTGTTTTGTTAAACATAAAGGTTGCGTGCTTCTATACAATAGATCGTATAGCTGAATGGTTTCTTATGTAAACAAGGATAGCAATGCACTTAACAAGTTCACAATGTAACACATGGTATTCAATCGGCATTCAATTGCGTGGACTATTTAAAAGCATTGTCAATACTTATATTGATAATTGGTTGTCATTGTTTGATATATAACTAATGATGTTACTATTTATGTTTACTGTGATAATGATATTTGTTTGGTATTGTGTGATATATAACTAATGATGTTACTATCTATGATACCTGTGATATTGATATTATAATGCTAATGTGCATGACCGACTTACACAGTAGTTGTTTAACCATTATATCTCAAACATAATTGGGGTGGTAGTGCAATGGATATACTGTTCTAGTCGCTCACAGCTCGATCCGATATCCTTCAAGTCACAGATGAGGGATTGGGACACTCGCACAGTATTCTTCAATCGATTATCGTGATTTAAAAGATTAAAAAAAAAAACAATTGGGTAAACCAAAACGTTAAACTATTACGTAAATAAATACATAATTAAACAGGAACACGTCTCCTTTAAATGAATAAATACATTTTATATACGTCCTTATTATAATTCTATAGTAGAGACAAGCATTTTGATTAGTAGTTACTTTTATTTAACAACTTGTTATTCTCTGTTATAAATAAAGCATTTATGAGGCCTAGGAAAAGATAACAAGATGCAAAGTGTCTCATCAGTGGTCTCCCTTCTTTATATGTGTGCGAGGGCCACTCAATATGTTTATCAATGGATGGATGTATAGTACTACAGCATAAATATCAAACTATAAGATAGAGCTAAATTTGTAAACGGGTTTTTAAAGTAGCTACCCAATTTGTCAATGCAGCAGCATGTATTATGTCCTTTATATCGATAGATGCATACACAAAGGCGCATTTTCAAACATTTTAAAATGCTTAATGTTTCTATACCACTTATATATCAGATCAATAACTGATGGCTCTGTAAACTATGACACAAGTAGGCACACCGATAAAGCTTTATCCATACAATTTTTATCTCGTAAGTGATTTTTAACCAACCCAAATATGGCTTCAAACTGATAACTATTTAGGATGGGAAGCGGGGTATCGTAACTTCAACCCTTAGGTTTGCAGTCCAAGGTATTAACTACTGGACCTCTAATTCACTCATCTGAAGTTAAAGGTGTTAGTGCAGTGGATATATAGTGTTGGTCGCTCACACAGAGATGCATATTCGGTACCCTCCTTAACCTGACGTCCTCTAAAACATTAGCCTGTCTTCCAAGACAAATAAGATGAGAAAGCGATTCTTATAAGCTCTAATTGTACATAGCAACAGAGCTAAATCAATAATGTTAACTAACCACTTGATACTTTTCATCCGAACTTGGCGCAGCGGTGAGACCCATTCATAAATATGCAGTGAGTATTACTACTTTGATATTGATAATTGGCTTTGCAAAACCTTTCATATATTTCTTTATTTCCGATTGTTTTTTTCTTGTTTTCACAAATTCACTCAGATATTTCATTTTCTAAGGACTTGAACCTGCATTTACTTTACGTCCAGTCAACGCTATATTGCCACAAATCACACTTTACTCCGAAACGGGATAATAATGTAACATGTTAAGTTCATTTAAATGTTATTGGTTTATTTTATTACTACTACTGGCAATAGTACATATTTGTTCATCGACATAGACTATATATATTTTGTTTATTTCAAAAGTGTATTTTGATATACCTTATATACATTATATATGTACAGTAGTACAACAAGCTTATTTTGGACTAGCTGTGATCAGACAATACTTTAGATCTCAAATTGAACGTTTTGTTGGTATAAACGGATGCGAACATGAACAAAATCTGTTTTCTTTTCAATAGTACTGCTAAAGTGAATGTAAAATAGAGTAACTCTGCCAGGGCCCTCATCTGCCAAATCATTTTGATTTGAAGAACATGTTATCCCTTGCTGATTTTAAAATGACTTGATCATGCATAAAAAAATGACAGATCAATTCTAGAGATGACGATTATTTTTAAATTTCGCACTTTTAATAATTTCAGTTCCCTTCATATAATGTAATCCTCTTTATTGAACCAAATATATTCTTTAGTGCTTCAAATGTTCAACTTAAAACTATTATTGAACAAATAGATGAGGAAATGAGAATGTTACGTTTCAATCAATATTCATAATTTAAAAGTCCCGTTACCGAGCCCCTGTAAAACACAACCCCTTCACTTGCGAAAACGTCCAACCCTTATTCATAGGAGTATTTTATCATATATAAACAAAGATGTCTGTTTTTTTAAAAAACAAGCTTTTTGAAAACTTCTTATTTTTAAACTTTTAAGAATCATCATGTTCTTGTGTTCTCCTTATTGAACCAAATGTGTTAGCTAAACTACTAGAAAATGATTTTAACCTCGAATAACACATTATCTACGCAAAAATCAATGAGTTAAAAAGATTATTTCATTTAACTACAGTAGTCCTTAATAATATGAAAATCCCCTATTAGGCCATATACATTCAAGCCCCTTGTTCAACTAAACTTCAAACACCGACCTATAGGAATGATTTATATACAAATTCGACAGGCCTTTTTTAACAATCTCCTCTAAGCAGTTTGGGACTGCACCTAGCCACTTACCGATATGCAATCTTGGTTATTGGAGCAAATCTTATTATCTGTGACTAGATGATGTTTCAGATCATAAACTGAGGTAGATATTTGCTTAGGGGAATCTCGAAATTCCCTTACTTAATACATGTAAATTAAATTCCCTTACTTATAGGAATTATTTATGCTAAATATGAGTTAGTGAATCGTTGTTGAGAAAAACAATCTGAAAATGTAAGACTTAGATCATAAGTCAAACCGGTTTTTAGGTCTGTTGAATAAACGTTAACATGATTTTATACAAGTACGTATACTAATGTCTGATGAAATAATCCACAAGAAGCACAGAACGCAGCCAAAATAAGAAAACATAATAATCGATAATTTTATCTGTTCCTTAAAAGTTATGAAATATACAGCACCTCTCACGCCCCCTAAGTATAGAACAATTATACGTGCATGTACTAGAAGAAATAATATTAAAGGGAATTTACTCGAGCAAGGTTTTCTATTAACCAAGTTAGAGTTACCTTTGTATTTGTCTTGAGAATAAATTTCGATATACATGTATTAAATCTATCATTTGACTTTGTACCGATGAACTTAAGATTTGTTTATCATAATAGTTATGTGCATTGATCTGGAATGAGGGTAATGCGTTTTTGTTTGTAAGCAAACTTCTTTACAAAAGATAAAACATTTTGTAAAAAACGTGCCATCAAATACCTCGTAAGCCAATATTTATCATACAAATCAATGGATTTGTTAAAGCATCTGTTGTTGAAATCAGAGTAACTAAGTTAAACATAATAACAGCAGTAACCGTAGTATAAACAACAGAAACAGGTGCAACGTTTGTATCATCAACGGAAACAAAGGGGCAAAGATGCGTCTGATTCGATGACCTCTAAAACAACATCACTCAGTACTTATTCTACTTGTACATAGAAAACAGACTTTTGCGAAATTTATGCTTTGCAATTTATTATATAAATTAGTATCATTGACAAAAGCAGCAGTCACGGTAGTATCATCAACTGAAATATCAGTTACCTTAGCAACAGTAATAACATCAACACTAACAGCAGTAACAGAGCGTTATCAACACAATCATCAGTAACAATGGTTTCATCAACAGTAGAAGCAGTAGTAACCTAAAATAAACATTTTTAACAGAGTCTCTTTTTTATCAATACAAAGAGTCTTTTTTAATAATAATGCACCGAGTCTCTTTTTTAAAATAATAAACCGGTTCTCTTTTTATAACAATACACCGAGTCTTTTATTATAACAATAAACCGAGTCTTTTTTTATAACAATACACCGAGTCTCTTTTTTTAACAATACATCGAGTCTCTTTTTTAACAATACACCGAATCTGTTTTTAAAACAATACACAGAGTCTTTTTTTTAACAATAAGCCGAGTCTCTGTTTTATATAACAATTCACAAATTGCTTTCCATTACAATGCACCTAGTGTCTTTTTTATTACACTACATCGAGTTTCAAGTTTCATTATCATGCCCAGAGTTTATTCCAGATACAATAGTTTACATTTAAAGACAAATACAGATCACCTGATTAAAATATCACACAAAAAGACATTTAAACAACATACAACTAAATATTTCATTTTGTTATAAATATTTACACATAAATGTTTATTATATATTACATGCATAGATACTAATTGATCTTATTGCTACATAACGTCAATATCACACCTAGATTTGAATCTGCTTCACAGTTGAATATGTTTTATAAGTATACAGTCAAACCTGTGTAAGCGACCACTTCTATTAAGTAGTCACCTGTCTTAAGCAACCATATTTTCTATTTACCATTTAATATATGCTTTTAGAGTAAATAAACCTGTATTTAGCAACAACCTGTCTTAAAAAGTCACTTTTGTTCTTTCCTTTGACTGACTGCTTAAGACAGGTTTGACTGTGCATGTATTCGTATAATTGAAAACAATGCATACTAAATAGGATACACATCTTTTCAAATATCACATCTTATGTTTTTTCTTACACGGTTATAACGACGATATATTGATCACAGCAAAACAATGAAAAATATGCTTCTCGTCATCCTAAACTTTTATATTTGTTTAATG
Source organism: Panopea generosa (assembly GCA_029582155.1). Classification (NCBI taxonomy): domain Eukaryota; kingdom Metazoa; phylum Mollusca; class Bivalvia; order Adapedonta; family Hiatellidae; genus Panopea; species Panopea generosa. The sequence continues at coordinate 50,898,906 of CM055894.1, read as the reverse complement.
CACAGATGTACAATGGCCACATTGTTATTTATTTATCTTTAATGTAGTAAACTATACACGGCGTACATGTACTATGTACAGCACAAAGATAAACACAGAATAAAGACAGTTCGGCATCAATTATGTCTTCCTGGTATGTTTTGTATCGCCATACCAGGTAAACCAATATGGGTTTGACTAAACTATTTGGGTGATACTATATATTTTTGAATAGATAATCTTCATGTGTTCTAAATTAAGCCATTGGTGCAGTTGCTTTGTGAAGTTGATAGCCATGGATATATATATATATAACAATACACAATAAAACATAGCATTATTTCTGAATTTTTAGAGTATGTGCATTTTATGCTATATATTTACCACTATATTTACAAATGTCACCAGGAATCAATGTATCCTGTTTACTCTTCAATATGATGTATGTATGAAATATGAATGCATGCGTGTGCTGTTTGTTTGAAAAAAATATAGCCCCTAACCTCTCGTACGTTTGATAAACGTGCCATGCGCACGCAGAATATAGACATGAGAGACATGTGTTACGATGAAATACACGTTAACAATACAACATGCATGTAAAATCTGCTTGACTAACTTTTAACAAGTGTCCGTATTTAAAGTATTCAAGATGCTAAATATGATAACCATAGATGCGGCTAGATACACGGTAACGGTTGGCGAATATAAAAATCAATCACAAATACTGCATACCGGTGAAATTGAACACCTCCTATTTATGTTTACCGAACAGCAGCGAAATATGTAATAAATTGTGTGGATTACTATATACGATCGAGATTGAAACTTTTGTTCTTTCTTTTGTAGTGGAATACAACATGAACTGCACATTTCGATATTGGAATGGGAATTTATTGAATGTGAGTGTGCGAGTGTCTTATGTTGAACGTTAGTGGCGTTACTAATCTGCCTTTTAGTGCTTTTAGTCATGCGTTAGCAACATGTAAGTATGTGCATGTAACATCTATTCGTTTCCTTATTTTATGTAGATTGTATTATGTTAGGTTTGTGCGTTAACCTTAGGATGTATGATAATGTTATGCATGTACGTTATCTTAATGTTTTAGGATAATGATAGGTATGTGTGTTTTACTAAGGTTGTAGGTAATGTTGGCCAGGTTTGTATGTTATCCTTATGTACGAGGGACGGTCATTATCTAGTTGGACATTTGTTAAAATATTGCATACTATATAAGTTATATCGAAAAACTTGATGTGCGCGCGTAGATTAGACCTTAGCAGATGATATGCAACAATAGCTTTTAAAATCGGACAATGCGTTGTACCGAAATCGGTAACTTATACATTGCATGTATACATGGTAATATGGACTCAACATAAAACAAATATGAAGAACAGCGTGCCGTTATCCTGAACATCCATAAGAAAACGATGACCGTATACCAAAATACCATGATTCCAGCTAAAACTTCGAATTCCAACTGGTTACGCATCCAGTCATTGCCAATATACTAATAAAACTTGAGTAAATTCAAACACATATTATTTATTATTCTACATTGCATAACAAAACACTTTTATTATATATTCATCTTAAGGTTTGAAAATATATTGGCGCGTCTGTTATTACTTTTTCAACAAATCACCAAATATAACTTGTTTTCAATTACAAAAGTGGGCTTATGTAACAAGTGAGATGCCGGCCAAATTGGCGTGTATATGACTAACTCCATAAATGTGTTATTAATTTAAATTTATAAGCCCCGAACATTCACAAACAACAAGAAAAAAGAATCTGACCCTGGGATATTTTTTATTATACAGTGGTCAAAATCAAATTATTAAAAGTTTATAAAGTTAAAAATTTTAAATTCAACACCATCAGGTAAAACTGAAATTATTTGTTGTTTAAAGCTCGCTAACTGTCAATATACAGCCGCACCGAATGTCCTTTAAACGTCCATTTGTAGTACTTTTCACAAAATCTACAGCACATTTCACTCCAACACGATTGTTCCATTAACTATTATGCCCCAATGCTGACTGAAGATGTTCAACACCAGACTCAAAGCGTTTTTTTTTTGCAGTAGACACGGTTGACAATGCACAACAGTGTTAATATTTCTGAAAATATATAAAGCAAGAGCTGCCAATCTTTTCATGTAATAGGGTTTGGGAAGGTGGGTAATTCTTTGCGAAATATTAAAATTTTGACGAGCTCCACATAAAACCAACCTTGCTGTTGAAGAGAAATACCGGAAGAGGATATGTGAAAGTGAAACCGGTGTATTGTAAAATCTTTGCATCCTTAAGAATTACCCAATACCTTCCGGGCAAATATTAAACTGAATGTATTCCATGATAACATTTGACTAAAGTTTAAAAAAAAACAACAACATAGTCGTTATTATAATATTCTTCTCCTAAGGTTGAAGGATAATATTTGGTATGTACTTTATCGTAAGGTTGTAGGATAATATTTGGTTTGTACGTCATCTTTAGGTTGTAAGATAATGTTATGTGTATGTGTTATCCTTAGGGTCTGGGCTTATGTTTGTTATCCTTATGATGTAGGATAATATCAGATATTTACGTTATCCTTAGATTGTAGGATAACGTTAGGTACATACGATACCCTTACGTTGTAGTTTAATGATAGATATGTACGCTACTCTAAGGTTGCAGGATAAATTTATTATTTAAGTTTTCCTAATGTTGTAGGGTAACATTAGGTATGTAAATTATCCCTGTGTGGTTGGATAATGCAAGGTATCTATGATATCTTTAGTTTCTAAGATAATTTTAGGTGTATGTGTTATCCTTAGGTTGTAAGACAACATTCGGTATGTACGTTACCCTTGGGTTGTAAGATTATGTTTAGTATGTTCGTTACCCTTAAGTTTTCGGATAATGTTATGTGTATGTGTTATCCTTAGACTGCAGGGTAATGTTAGGTTTGTACGGTGTCCTTAGGGTGTTGGATAATGTTAGGCGTATTCGTTATCCTCAGTTTGTAAGATAATGTTAGGTATGTACGTTACCTTTAGGTTCTAGGTTAATATTAGGTGTGTACGTTATCATTTTTATGTAGAATAACGTTAAGTATGTATGTTATACCTTGGTTGTATTCTTATGTTAGGTATGTTCTTTATCATTAAATTGTATTATATAGTTAGGTCTGTATATCATCCAAAGATTTTAGGGTAATGTTATGTATATACGGTATCCTAATGCTGTAGGGTAACGTTAGGTATATAGCTTATCATTATGTTGAAGGGTAATGTTAGGATTTTAGGTTATCCTAAAGGCGTATAATAATTTTAGGCATGTACGTCATCCTTAGTTTGTAAAATAGTATAAGTTGTAAGCGATATCCTTAGGCTGTATGCTAATGTTAGGTTTGCACGTTATCCTTAGGTAGGTATATGTGTTATCCTAAGACTAGTTGGCTTATGCTAGGTTGTAGAAAAATGTTAGGAATGTTCGTTATTCTTAGGCTGTAGGAAAATGTTAGGTATGTTCGTTATCCTTAGGCTGTAGGAAAATGCTAGGTATGTTCGTTATTCTTAGGCTGTATGAATAGTTAGGTATGTTTGTTATCCTTAGGCTGTAGGAAAATGTTAGGTATGTTCGTTATTCTTAGGCTGTAGGAAATGTTTTAGGTATGTTCATTATCCTTATATTGTTGGATGATATTAGTTTATTTTATTAATGACATCTTTATGATCAAATAATAAATTATTTGTTTTCTGGGAACTCATATATTGATACCAATACCTTGATGTCATGTTATTTTGTCAAAAGCTGATTGCATGCTATTTACAGAATCATATTAGCAATTACAAAAGAACTTCTTAATCTAAATGTGCATTGTATCTAACACTTCAATGCGTCAAACAGTATTATGCTACACACTTATGCTCACTTAGCAAATTCTATATTTCAAATATGCATCTTAAGCGTCTTATTTTGTTTTAATTAAAAAATCAAATCATTCTTACACATACATAAATTGTTTGATTATATTTATTTTCTTTTGCTAATTATTGTCACACTACTTTACTATAAATAATTTCATAGAGTATCCTACTGATGGGTGCTTTCATTCATTCATTCATTCATTCATTCATTCATTCATTCATTCATTCATTCATTCATTCATTCATTCACTCACTCACTCATTCATTCATACATTCACTCACTCATTCATTGATTATTTCATTCATTCATTCACTCAATCAATCATTCTTTCATTCATTTATTCATTCATTCATTCATCCATCCATCCATCCATCCATCCGTCTTTTTATCCATACATCCATTAAATAAATCCATCGATTCAGTCATTCATTCATTTATTCATTCATATCAACATTAGATAAGTTAGACAAAAATTGACAATCGACAAATTCTATCACCATTCAAGTAATTATTTATCGGGCGAAAAATGTATTTGTTCAGTGTGTAATTTCATAAACCTGTTTAAGGTACTTGAAGTACGATTCTTATATAATTAACTACTGCGTTTTACGTTTATGATGAATAAAAACGTCTGCGTCTTATTCTTTGGGTTATTTCAACAAAGTCGTGTATTTAAGATACAGATTATATTGTGTGTAAACTGGTATTTGTATTACCTTTAGCTATATACCACTGTATTTATTGCATTCTGACATTAGAACGTTTGATTCATATTTAACCATGACGATACGTTTAGCGTAACTTTATTTTTTGGACCTATGATTATTGATGATTTAACTAGTTAATGTATGTATCGTATGGGGTAAAATATATTTTGACATTAACATACTAAGGTAATTTCATGATATATTTGAATAAAACACTTTATATTATGTGGAGTTAAAGTTTCTACTTCATAACCAAACTTTTAAACAGTGTTTAGTTTTGTTAATTTATTCAATGGCCACACCGATATGAATGGCAGATATGATTATGTATGCGTGTTATACTATTATAACGTAATTTTTATCAGTGAAATAATCCAATCTTCCAATTCTATGTAACATGCAGTAAATTTATTAAATACAGTCCGTCTATAATATTTTGTAACTGCATATACAATCACCGGTTGTTGAAATATAATTCGTTTGTTCACCTGATCCTCTCTTATCATAAATACTCCGATTGCATAACTTTAACCACATTCTATTACATACATACCTAACATAAGAGTAAATTTAAACCAATTTATTCTATTACCGATATGAAAGATGTTTTAACAATTTAAACAAATCATAACCGAAGTTTCTTGGATAGTATGATGCATATACATACACAGTTCTATGTATATGCGGATACAGTACTATGTATATGCGGATAGAGTACTATGTATATGCGGATACAGTACTATGTATATGCGGATACAGTACTATGTATATGCGGATACAGTACTATGTTTATGCGGATACAGTACTATGTATATGCGGATACATTACTATGCATATGCAAATACAGTACTATGCATATGCGGATACAGTACTATGTATATGCGGATACAGTTCTATGTATATGCGGATACAGTACTATATATATGCAGATATAGTACTATGTATATGCGGATACACTTCTATGCATATGCGGATAAAGTACAATGTATATGCCGATAAAGTACTATATATGTGGATAAAGTGCTACGCATATGCGGATAAAGTACTTTGCATATGCGGATAAAGTACTATGCATATGCGGATACACTACTATGTATATGCGGATACAGTATTATGTATATGCGGATAAAGCACTATGCATATGCTGATAAAGTAGCACTATGGTAAAGCAAATAAAGTACTTTGTATATGCGGATGAATTAGCACTATGTATAAGCAGATAAAGTTATATGTATATGTGGATAAAGTAGTACTATGTATATGCAGATAAAGTTCTATGTAAAAGCAGATAAAGTACTATGTTCATGCGGATAGAATATATGAGTGTATATATAAAGTGTTATGTATATGCAGATACAGTACAGTAACTATATATACGCATATAAAGTACTATGTATATGCGGATAAAGTACAATGTATATGCGGTTAAAGTACTATGTATGTTCGGATAAAGTACAATGTATGTGCGGATTAAATAGTACTATGTATATGTGGATAGGGTATTACTATATTTAAGCGTTGAAGTACTATGTAAATGCGGATAAAGTAGTACTATCTATATGCGGATAGTGTAGTGCTATGTATATGCGGATAGAGTAGTACTCTGAATAAGTGGATGAAGTACAATGTATATGCATAAAAAGTAGTACTATGTTTATGTGGATAGAGTAGTACTATGTATAAGCAGATGAAGTACTATGTTTATACGGATAGAGTAGTAATATGTATATGCGGAAAGAGTAATGCTATGTTTATGCAGATAGAGTAGTACTACATGTATGTATATGCGGATAAAGAAGTACTATGTATATGCGGATAGAGTAGTATTATGTATATGCTGATAAAATAGCAATACATATAAGCGGATAGAGTAGAACTATATTTATGCGGATAGAGAAGTACTACATATATGCGGATAGAGTAGTACTACGCATATGCTGATAGAGTAATACTATGTATAAGCGAATGAAGTACTATGTATATGCGGATAAAGTACTATGTATATGTGGATAGAACAGTACTATGTATATGTGGATAAAGTAGTACTATATATATATATATATACGGATACTGTTATACTATGGATATGCGGATAACGTTCTTTGTATACACAGACAAAGCACTATGTATATGCCGATCGAGTACTATGTTGACGCAGATAAAGTACAGTAACTATGTATAATCGGATAAAGTACTATGTATAAGCGGATAAAGTACAGTAACTATGTATAAGCGGATAAAGTACTATGTTTATGCGGATAAAGTACAGTAGCTATGTTTAAGCGGATAAAATACTTGGTATATGCGGATAGAGTAGTACTATGTATATGCAGATACAGTACTTTATATATATATATATATGTAGATTAAGTACAATATTTATGTATAAATATCTATGTATATCCAGATAAAGTACAATCATGTATATGCGGATAAAGTACTTTGCATATGCGGATAACGTAGTACTATGTATATGCGGATAAAGTAGTACTACGTATATACGGATACAGGTGTACTATATATATGCTAATAAAGTACTTTGTATATACAGGTAAAGCACTATGTATATGCGAATACAGTACTATGTATATGCATATAGAGTACTTTATATACGCGGATAAAATAGTACTATGTATATACGGATACAGTTGTCCTATGTATTTGCGGATCAATTTTATGTATATGAGGATAAAGTACTTTGTATATTCACATACAGTAGTAATGTGTATATGCGGATACAGTTCTACGTATATGCGGATCAAGTAATATGTATATGCGGATACAGTTCTACGTATATGCGGATAAAGAACTATGTATATGCGGATACAGTAGTACTGTGTTTATGCGGATACAGTTCTACGTATATGCAGATAAAGTATTATGTATATACGGATACTGTTGTACTTTGTAAACAATTAGCAATTACATTGGTAACCACTAGCTGTTTAACGTCATTGGGAAAATGAAAAGGGGAAGTACCTCTCTGTATTTTTTTTCAAGAAATTAACATTTCCTCCAGATGCTTTAATTGTGTATACACGTTGTTCCTCGTATATTTAACACATGCACATTTTCCGTAGAGTAGATCTTGACGATTCGGCTATTGAAAAATATGGACCTAGATGTGAGGGTATATTTTAACTATATTACTATGAATTTAAGCATTGTCTGTGCAATTGGAAAACTGAATATTTTAATCAGGGCTACGTTTTATAAATGCCTATCGACGTAAAACTTCTGATCACGTTTAACATGATACAACATGATAAATCTTTATGGTTACCACACGAGACAGAAGCTGTATTTGTTTGTAGTTCGTCATCACCAACCTGCATATGTATATACTATATTGATACTAGCATGATATTTTCATTCGACAATAATATATAAACCATCGTTTACAGGTTCCGGTTTGTGGTAAAGCTGCCTGTACATAGTTTTGCTTTCAAATTACACATCAATGTCAGTAACCTCTTTTATTCGTGATAGAGATTACTTTTGATACATTAGTATCGTGCATTTTGAGTGTGTTACTATACAGCAGAACGTTCAATTGCATAAAATGAAGTGAACCTCTGGATTTCTTAATTTCCTTCGTTCAAAATTTATCTTATACGCTATTATATATTTAAACATGTCAAAATAATATATTAAAAAAGGGTTTCTTAACTTGGTCTACGCGCCTAGGTTAGACTTAAATATATTTCCCGCTTAAAAGTAAAACATATTTTGTGACGTCATTTCATTATGATTTCAAATTGATCTGTTATACACAGGGGTGGTTCCAGGATTTCAGTTGAGTAGGGGCGCAGCACAAAACCGGAAAGTTCAAACACATATTTCAGTAGAAAAATAATGTAGAGTAGGGGAGTGTATGCCATTATTTTAAAGTCTTAGAGAAGATCCGCTATTGATACAGGTTTACACGTAGTAAGGTTGTTTCATATTAGAAAATGACCAAATGACGTCAAGCAGTAGTTACGTACTGTCTATTTCTAGAATGAAGATTCCGTTTTAAGTTTACTACTCTTATTTAAATATCAATTTTGTCACGTTTTGGTGGATTTGCCATACCATGACAATCGGATTTGTTTTATTAATGATAATAATATGTTTTTAATCCATTTTATTAATTATTTTATTTTTAAGATATTTCTAGCGTGTTTTCTTTATAAACTCCTATTAAATGAATTGGTCAAACTTGAATATGCGAAAAGGTAATAATATTATCATTTTGATATATTTTGAACAAATGATCATAATTATGTTAAGATTATTCAAACTTAAAGTTTCATGAAATATGTTGCAAAACATATTATTTGATATAATCAAACTGAAAACACCAATAATATCTAGCAAAATACCGTCATTTAAAGAACTCAACATTGTTGTAACATGTAGTGTTCTACGATAGTTTAATATAAATATACGCATTAAGTTTAAACATATGATTGACATAAGCATACCTTTAAAGTGACTTTAACCTCTGGAGTGCCTTTTGTCGTTACGCTGCATGTGTATTCCATGCTGCCTTCTGCTACGACATATTCTAGAACTGGTGGATAGCTAGGTGGAACTGTAAATATTGTAAATGTTTATCATTAGCAGTTAATCTTTATAATTTGACATGTTTTGTTTATAGTTTACAACTATGCTATGTAAGTGATTAACACTTGTACGCCTTATATATAAACAAATTACAACACATTCGGTTAGGTTTTCACTGAAGCTCTTAAAAAAGGTTTGATCTTTTTTAAAGATTTTGTCAAAACTTTTAAGAACTTTTAAGTTGGCGGTAAAAAATACGGTCAGTCGGGATAATGGTTCGATGCTCTACTGCTGAACCATGCGCTTCACCTGTGTTAAAGTGTTTGTACAAGTTGTTTATATATGTATTTCTGCATTGCTTGCAGTTAAATGAATGGAACTTGGCATAAGGATGCATGTTACGCTGCATGTGTAGTCCATGATGCTTACCGCTATTACAGAATTGGTGGATAGCTTGGATAAACTGTAAATATTGTAAATGTTTATCATTAGCAGCAACTATTATAACATGACATATTTTTTGTCTAGCTTACAATTATGTTACATGCATGTAAGTGTTATAGAACAGTCGTAAATAAGAAATGATGTGTAATAGGAAGTCAATCTTAGAATATAAACCAAAGAGTATAAGTAGCAGGAAGCCGAATGACTTGACAAAATTGTAGGAATATAAATCATATGTATCAACCGATGTATATGTATACATTGCATAGCCAGTTCAGGTTGTGTATAGGTCAATGTTTGTATTGCTTTGCATACCGTATCCGAGCTACCACATGGTTATGATGTCGTGTGTCCATGTATAAATGTATACATACGAGTATATATACTCTGAGTACGACTCTAAGTACTGAGTTGTATCTGGATATATATGAAAAAATACATTCAGGACAAAGAAAACGAAGCGATATTTATTACTTAAAACAAGTTTTCCAATAAACCGAGTGAGTAAAAAACAGTTTTATCAGTTTTATTGATTGGGTGTGGTGCTAGCGTCTTATATCCGTAGTTTTTGAAAATTGTATCCATTACGCCGCTATTCCATTCGTCCTTGATACGTGTTTGTGATATTTTCCGTAATAAACATTCATATAGAAAATGTGTTGAATAATTCCATTCGTCCGTGTTACGTGATCCATGTCCGTTACGATTCGCGCAGTGACGCACACATATCAGTACATGTAACTGATATTAAGTTAATGAGAAACATACATTCAAAGAGCGGCAATCAGAATAATCTGTGAAAAAAAAATAATGTGATGAAGAAAACAAGAGTATTAATTTTTTGGCCAGTCGAGTATTATTGAATCTTTTTAAATATTTAATTGTTTATTTCAGTCTCATCAATTTACAATTATAAACAATATGCAATACAATTATAAATTACATTATACTGTCTTGCTAAATGTACAAAACTATTCGAAATTAATTTATAAGGACATGATTTTCTTGGATCAGGCACGCGGACACGGACATTGGTCATGGATCACAAATCACATATCACGGACTAACGGAATAGCAGATTAAAAGATGGTATTTAAAATGGTTTATAATAAAGTCGGTTATCTTCCTATTGTGTCGCTCAGGGTAATGTTTAATAATTATATAAATGATTCAAGCCAAAGGTTATATAGAATTTTCAATGTTTACGAACAACTCGAAACAATTCCCTCGGGAAAGAATCATTTTCCCCTTTTTTCAAAATCCATGGTTAAAAGTCATGTCATATTCCCCTGAATGAACGCTCCGGAGCGATTCATTTAACAGAAGGGGAGAGGGGACATTTATTAGGGTCCAATAACTTTTTAAAAATATTTACACACAATATTGTGTTTAATACATGTAATGGTTTCACAAGCAAATGCACATTATAATTAGGTTTTCTTTACTGAAAACACTTAACAATGTTTGTTTTTACGATATTTTAATGTATTTATAAACAGTACTAGTAGACATTACCATAAGTTCGATGTGATTTTACTGAAAACACTTAAAAAAAGTTGTGTAATTATAGATTTTTTCCAAACTCAAAAGAACTTTCAAGTTTGCAGTAAAAATGTGGGTCAGTCGGGTTAGCCGAACCACGTGCTATTTTTCAGACCTTAGAGAAAGGACTTGAATATCAATAATGGTACATATCTAAATGTTGTTCTACATGTACTACGTATACATTTCTGTAGTCATGGTGTTGAAGTGAATATGAGCATGATTTGGTTACAATAAAGGTGAAGTTTGATCTCTGACCTGACACCTGGATATCACCCGTAGCATATTGTTTATGTGGTTAACAATTCATTTATAATATCACATGTTGAATTTAACATACATGACTCCTCTCAAAGTCCTCTACAGTTTCATATTTACGAATAAGATTTCGTGTATCTATTAGTTAATGCATGTGCAAAGTTTCAGTGAAAACTGCTTGTATTTTGTAGTCACTTTACTTGGCAAAAATTCATCAAAGATCAGTTATAATCCCAAACCGTTGTTGTGGCATACAAACTTTAAGTCATACAAACGGACACGGATGGAAGGAATGTCTGTGAACTACTGTGCAGCAGATTTGGGGTGGGGATATTTTTTTCTTATTCTACCATGTTCTAGATTGTATCTTTTCTTATCTCAGTTATATATGTTTCTTTGTATAAAACATTTCCATTAGAGCGTCCGTCCTTAATATAATTATTCAGGTTGATAGGACGTTAAACACAAATTCACTCTATACTGGCCTTTCTCCTAAAAGTATGCAAATATCAATACCCTGCACAGTCTTCCTGAATATTGTATAAAATGTGTCATTTATTTCCAAACTTAAACACAGTTATATAACACTTAGTTGCTTCAGTATATCTTTCATTTACGCGTGTGTATTCATTTTATATATATTAAAACTAAATTGTATTGAGTAAAAATCATCATTTATATTCAATATATCATTAATTCATCACACCCGTTAAGAGTACTAAATGTTATAAAATATACATGTGTAACCTCTATCCACTATTAAATGGGGAAATGGATTTGATACATGTATTATCAAACAACTGGTTTGGACAAACATCTTATAGCCTTCCCTTAAATATTACATAATTTGTTCATGTTCCACAAACCTGGGATGGTTATAATCCAGAATAAACCACTTAATTGTAGAGTGTAGTTCTCAATTAAAAATATAAAATGACTATTCTGATATTTGCATATTACGGTGATATTTGCAGATTATGGAACAAATGCATACACAATAGCTATGAAAATCATAGCGTGTTTTATAATTCGAGCCAAAGGCAGCGTGTATTGATTAATCAGGTCTTATCGCAGTCTTTTCACACAGACGCTTAACTCTGTGGCAAACCAGAATTAGGTCTTATCGCAAGCCTCTCCACACGTACGCAACTAGCTCTGTTGGAAGCCTGACCGATTAGCTCGTCGCTGATTGGTCAGTTACCGGGTCAGTGGAGATCCTTTGTCTTAGTCATTAGTATAGGCACTTTCGGATTGCACATAGTTTTAATGTACCCACCACCATCCCGATGCTCCATACAGATAAAGAAAAAATATATGGTCCGTAAAATCAGTTTTAGATAGTTAGCTTATATGTTGGAGTGGCGTATTCTAGCGAACCCTTATTTATATATTGGAAATTTGGATGCATAATGCATGAGAAACTATGAGAATTGGTGACGTGGAAATATTATTGTAATCCACATAATATCGTATACTCGAATAACTTTTTGGTCGGAATTACAGAGAAAAATCATTGTTACATGTATTCCATTTACACAATACGAAACATCAATTTGATAAATGTTGTTTATCAATAAGTTATTCTGATCATACTGAATATGCATGCGTATGGTTCATAAAATAGTTTCAGGAATGAAGCCTGACATTTAGTGGTAAAAGAATTGGATAATGGGCACAGGTTTCCAGAGCTTTACCTGTTTTTTCCTGGGTGAGGATTAAAATACCGTTCCTTTCGTATATGCCTATTATGTATATATATATGGTTTGTCAATGTCACAAATCACAAAAGCAATGTCTGTTGTTTGTTTGTTTTTTTTGTGTTTTTTTTTGTATGGAAAAATCGATTATATATTATATTATAGTCATTTTATGGTACAATAACATGAGCATATTCTATCGAACTTTTCACATTTCTTTTCTTTTTTCTGTATTCGTTGAATATTTGCAATTTATGTTATTGAAATTATGACACATGTGTGCCTTGTTTCTGACGATGTAATGTAGAAAACTTTCATGGCACATGTGTGTCGTTCTAATAATGCATAATGACAACAAAGATTTATTACACATATGTGCTTTACATATATTGCATAATACTAAATGGTCACAATGTGACCCATTCATTGCATCCTTAGTTCAGTTATTTTTTTTCAAACCCTTGGCAAGATTTATAAAAAACATTATACATACTTGTTATTGATTGCGTCATTTTTAACAATTTAACTCGTGTTTGATGAATTAAATTCGTTAAAAATGATAGGACATTAATTCAACTTGGACAAATACAAATTTGTTTTGAATAGAATTATATCAGTTGCTAAGAAATATATGTTCAATCAGAAAGTTAAAACACTTAAATCTACACATGACTTAAAAATGCAGTTCATCTATGTTTATCCTTCTCAAGGTCTGCTGAGCTAGGTGAATACTTTATAACTTTATGTGCAATGATGTATGAATAATATTGTAAGTATTTACTTGGGTGTTTGATGGGCTTAAGCTTATAAATATATATATATATATATTAGAATTGTTTCCAATGCAAAATTATGCTTAACATGCCATAGGTAAAATGAACTGTCATTAGATTGAGCACATTTAATTTGAATTGTGGATATTTTAATTATATGAATTTGAATGTTCATCAATGCACACACACACACACACACACACACACACACACACACACACATATATATATATATATATATATATTATTCTATTTTTGATAACCACTAGGTGCCCATTGTCAGTAAACATCTCTCATTTTTCCAACTAGATACTTTAAAATACTGCAACAACAGGTATTTTGATTATGCTATAATTTACCAATATATACAGATGTGTAATTGTGTGTGATGACTTAATGTGCAATGAGTTCAAATACTCATTTAGAGAAATTGAGATATTCTTGATGGGCAAGATCTCAGTTTAATGTTTTTTATTGAAGTATTGAAACCAGTCCGCGGGCTCTGAGTCAAAAAATGCATTGTTTTGACGCTTGCTTTATAATCCACATTAATTTGATTATATTTATTATATATTTTGTTATTTTTTTGCACTCATAGTTCATGCTGTTTTTATAGATTTCATAGATTTTCATATGAAGTTAAACATGCATTTTTATTAAGCATTATTGTAAAAAAAATAAATAGCACGTACATGTATATAATGGAAAAAACAAATAAAAAAAACAATACAAAGCACTAGAAATAGAGTTATGAGTCTTACCTTACGGGCTAAGAGTAGCTGTACTTGAAGATGCCAAATATGATGATTCAGGCGTATACGTAATGTGGCAGGAATATTCACCAGTATCCACAGATTGTATTCCTTTAATAACAATTGATCCATCACCACCGTGTTCAGCGTTAGTTACTCCAGCACTAAGTGTAGGTGTACCTGAGCCAGACTAGCTCATGATTTTGTGCCTTGTTTCTTCCATTGTACTGTACTTACTGAGGCATTATTTGTAATGGTCCAAGATAATGTAACATCACAATTTTACACCCTGAAAGTGTACCTGGCGTAGCCGTAAACTCACAATCTGTAAATAATGAATGCCAATTTAAATGCTACTTTCAGATAAAGCTTAAAGGCAAAAGTGATTTGTGGATACATAATATGACGTCATTGAAACATAAAGTATAACGTTTATTTATAGATTATTATAATTAATATCAGTGAGAAGTTTATATACTATATTGATTATCGTGTTGTTATTATATTAAAAATCAATATGCGTTATCAGCATGCTCTAACTTGATTTTATACCCTTTATTCAGTATTACATACAAATAGCTTTTATTATAAATAGAATTATAACACAAAACATCTATGAAACGTGCGACAACATAACGTAATATCCGAGCAGAACTATCACGTTTGAAGAAAAAACAATGCATTAAACGAACGTATATTTCACCAAATGGGTGAATATGGTTTATGACTATTTTATAATTTCAAGTTAAACCGTATAATTTAATTTCGTTGCGATTGTTTTACTAATAAACATAATTTTATGACATCGAGAGTTAACAGACGTTAAGTTAAACCTTATCACTATTTTCTGGGATCACGGAAGGTTTACCAGTACTCGAGCACTCCAATCACCAAAGTAAATGATAAACGTCACACTTGAACCAACGGTAAGACATATGTGGTTATAAGATTAGTTTATAATCTTGCGAGCCAACCGTCTTAATGTAATACTAGTAATGTTATAAAGTGCAATGGTATAAATTAAGCAAACCATAATTACGTATCAAAATGTACAACACATGTATATGCCCAAAGTAGAGCTTAAATAATATGTTAATGACAATGCTTTTAACATATGTTTTAATGATATGTCGCTATTCTTCTTCATGACAACGTTTCGACATACACTTTTTGTTAAAATAAGTATTTAGCGGTTCTGATAAAAATGGTAAAAAAAGATATATAATACATGTAGGAGTTTATTCGTAAACTGCGTAAAACGGTTACAATATAAGATAATGTATAATGAAACATCAACACAGCATGGACGACACCACTGATAGCGAAACATATATATATGTCTTTTTTACCGATTAAAACACAGTAATTAACTCAATTTTAAGAGATCTTTAAGAATATTTATACTCACCAGATGTATCAACTAAAAGGATAGTCATAACACAAACATTCTACATATTCCCATGTTCGTAGTTACAATTTCACTATTTAAGTGTGTGAGGAAGGCTAAACGTCCGGCACTGTACACTAGTGTTGATAACAAGCTTAAATGTTTGCGATTACATATGCACATTTGCACACACGTTTTACTGTAATTATAACAATTGCGTATTATAAAGAACGTTTATATCAATTACATTGTGATAGATAGTTGTTCCTTTATTGTCTAACCTGACTGTCGAAATCAATTAAAAGGAAAACTTTCAAAACATTTCCAGATTTATCTACTTATTCCCGTCTATTAGACGCTTTGATTGAACTTTCTGACTTATGCATCTGATTTACTACTACTGCTACCGTCACTGTCAGTACTTCTTTTTATCTGCTTTATATGATTATTTCGTTCTCTAAGCCTTCTGAAATGTTCCATTAGAGTAAGCTGATCATCATTGGAAGAACTGTATTTTACCTTTAATCTCGCTACTGGCCCACCGTTAGAATCTCTGCCTTTTGGTATATCTAATATCTCAAAATGTGCAGTGTTTATATATCTAGCATAACTTCCTCTAATCTTCCCGTCTATTGTATTTGCTAAGAAAGTCCTATCGATTACACCTATTACAGAGAACTGTTTCTCGGTTTCATAATCTTGAGAACTCCCTTCCTGTACTCGTGATAATAGGTCACTTACAATATTGTCTTTCCCTGGGATGTGTTTTATCTCTACATCATAATACAGAATAAGTAATCCTCACATCGCTACCTTACCATTATTGAATTGCTGTGTCTCAAGAATATATTACAGTGGTTTATGGTCAGTGTAAATCAGTACCTTAGACCCATATAAATAATGATGAAAGTGTGTCACAGCTTAAACTACTGAAAACATCTCCTTTTCAATAATCGGCCACTTGATTTGCATACGCGATAATTTGTGAGAAAGAAAGTACAAAGGTTTTTCTACATCCTTTCCCATTTCATCTATATGTTCTTGAGGTAACAATCCGCCTATGAATTTTTCACTAGCGTTCGTATACAAAATTAATCTCTTATTAATGTCTGGATAAACTTATAAGGGAGCTTCTGCTAAACTTGTTTTTAATATTTCAAACGGTAATTGACAATTCTCATCCCAGTTAAACCTAGCATTCTTCCTTGTCAGATTAATAAGCGGTTCTGCTATTTTGCTAAAATTTGGTAAAAATCGTCTATAATAGACAAGCATAGCTACGAAATTACGGACTGCTTTAACTGAAGTGGGTGGAGCCAACACTTTTATCGCTTGTACCTTTTGTACATCTAGTTTAATTTCATCTTTGTTAACAATAAACCCCAAGTGTTTAGTTTCAGGTTTCATAAACTTACACTTACTTAATTTCATTTTCAACTGATGTTCGTTTACATGTAACCTGTCTAGTACCATTTGCAAGTGTACTAAATGCTCTTCAATAGTCTTACTAAAAATTATTATGTCATCCACACATGGATTTGCACAATATTCTTACCCGTTCAGCGCGCGCGTCAACTTCTAAGAAATAGCTCGGGGACGTATTGAGTCCAAACGGAGTTCGATTCCATTCCATAGACATTTAGGAGTGCTAAATGCTGTTTTCTCTATATATCTTTGATGTATACATACACAGAAAAAACACTGCGTATATCTATTGAGGAGAATATGGCGTTATTACCTAATTTCTCTTACACTGAATCAATTCTGTGTAACGGAAAAGCATAACCTTTTACTACCTTATTTAGACAACGAAAGTCTACACACATTCGCTTATCATTACTTTCTTTTTAGCTTACCAGCAGAAGTTGAGCAGACTACGCGATCTACTTATTATTCCTGCCGTTAAAAGTTTGTTTACTGCTTGATTTACATATTTTAAATCTTTTAACGGTATTCTATATGGTCTTTTTTTAACGAGATCAGTAGTTCCTGTGTCTGTTTGCATTTGTATATAGTACTTTGATTTCTATATAACAGATCCGCTATTTTATCTTTGTGTTCCTCAGGCGTGCTTATTTGCGTGAAAATGTCATCAATTGATTGTTTAGACTGATTATTTGCCTTTTCTGAAAACTGTGTGTCACTCACTGCATACACTTCTGATATTTCATTTGAGCGTACTATTAGTGTACCCTTCATTATACTCTGAGTTTGGTTTCCATCATTAACTATAACAACTGGTAATTTTCCTGTTCTATTTCTTCTAACTACTGAATTTACAACAACTAATTCGGGTCGATAACTCATGTGACCTGTCTCGACCTTGTCAATTACATAATTTTTATTTTCTAAAATGCTTGAATTCTTCTTTATTCTACCTGTACATACTAACATTGAATTTGGTTTCAAAGTAACCCTTCTATCTAATCTTATAACTGAGCCTATGAGAATATCACTTACTAGCGGGACCATTACTTTCCTTATACGTAAACATCCTAAAACATAACATAATCTAACTCTGTTTTCATACAAAAAATCCTGCCCTTATATTACATTTCTGTTTACATTTTAGTTTCTTAAATAGTTTACATATTTATTTCAAACTGAATTTGTCAATATTTTGTTAACGTGTTTATATCAGTATATTTGCTTTTCCCATTATAATGTTGTATGACAAAATGTCTGATTCATTGTTCAAGTAATTCTAATTTATTACAAACATGTCATTATCAGCTTTTAAACGTATTTCTGTTTCAAATATATTGATAACTAACAAGCATAAACTTATAGCCTTTGTATTTAAGATAAGAGAAATTATGCTCAGTTAACCATGCCGGATGGATCGACACCAAACATTTGAAAATAACATTTTACAGTACTTATCACGTATTGAAAGTTTCAGTATGTTTTAATGATGATGCCATATATCATAAACGTACATATCATGTCAATGTGCAATTGTATTATACTCTACCGTACCGATAGCTGTTTACTATCTTCCTCGTTTAAAAATAGATTTGTTTTATATATGTATGTCTTACAAATATCAGTTAAAGCTCTTGATTTTTTAATTGTGATAAAAACGAAATATGAATAATAATTAGATGTTAAATATCATAGATACAAATAAGGATATTTCTAGAAACTTCAAAACAGACATTTGTTTCGAATAAATATGTGTGCTCCATGTTTTTGCATTAATAACTAAGGGAGATAAGTGAGACATATAGGCATTTTTTCACAACTGTAATTAAACATGTCTACGTCTAATAAGATGTCGAAATATATAGTGTCAGCATTCATTGTTGGAACACTTTTACATTTGCCTGATGTAACTGGTACCGAAGGTAGGTTCATTATTTCGTCATAATCGATAGTTATAATTATGATATGCGTTTATAACAGTATTTCATTAGATTATTATTATTAAATTAATGACGCCATTAGTCTGGTTATAATTGTATTGATATCACTAAAATAATTATATTAAACGATTTTTATAATATATTTAACCTTAAAGTTAAATTATTTATATTCAACTAAAACATGTATGTATTTGAATTGGTAGTCAAGTGCCACTGTTAAGCAAAACATGTACCTGAGTTTCGAGTTTAAACACATACCGCATACAGTTTCCTTCGGAACTGTCCGTCTTTCATATTCACATGTTTATTTAATTCAACCATCAGTTCAACATTCTTGTGTACTCAGTATTTTGCAAGCAATCTACAAACGTTTTATAGCTTTTGTGTTATAATGCTAGACTTCTTTATATGTGATTCGAAAATATACTATCTGATAACTCAAACCACATTTTATTCATCGTTTCATATCTTTTAATTTTCTCAATACCAAGTACATTGGTTATGTTCCCGAAATGACATTCCTTCGATTCAAAACCGTTACACATTAATATTTTATTTGTCATTCATACTTGGGTTTGAACCCCGGAGTGAACTTCTTTGAATGCGATCAATATCTCGCGTTATTCGTCATCCATAACATAACGAACTGTATTCATGCTTTAACTAAAAAAATGCTATTTTAAAGACACAATGTTCTATATGTTTATAAAGGTAATTCCCATAACATTATCACTATTAACATGTACGTGTTAATCTTTTCTTTATTTGCGATATTCTATACCATTTTATAATTCGTGGCAAAATCTACATTCGTGTTTCCTCTAAACGAATACACGTAAGACTCTTTACTTCTGGAATACGTCAATTGCGACCGGTATCGTTGTAACACACATGATTTTATAACTATAAACCTGCAATGACATTTAATTGTTTAACCCGATTCGTTGTTTATTTTACATGAAAACGGAAGACGCAAACGAGCACTAATACACTGTGTTGTTCTATTTAACTAAGGGGCGACTAGATGTTATTATTTTTTCTTATGTATTCAAAGTAAACTCGGGGAAGGAAAACATCACATTGTCGTTATAACATTTTATTTTATAATACACATGCAAGATGACTATCTTTATCAACCGGTACCTAGAACGTCATTCGGAGGAAGCATCATTGTTCTACAATGGTTATCTTTCTGTATAAAAAACTCAAATGCATATCGTTATCAAACGTTGCACATAATTATGTATAATTCACATTTAAAAGACTTGTTTTTGAAAAGAATATTATTGAACACTACCGTGGTGTGTCAAAATTATTACACATGACTTATTCATACGCGTACAATGCACTGTGGCAACATGTTATGTAAACAAATTTGCATAGATGATTAGTTTTAGAACATAATTTGTCCTATTCTTGTGGCGCATGTTCATTCTATTTTGTGTTGATATTTAGGGTCAATATCTAGAATAAAACCATTTACAATCGATATAGCCTGTGTTGTCTCTGGCTTGTCCGGCTAAAATATTGATACCTCACATCTAGTATTGTATTTTATAACACATGTCATTTTGATTATGTCCAATTATAACAATATTCGATATCATTTTTCACTTATCTCAGACCTTTTATTTACGAAGGACAAATGGCATGTTATAGAAAGACAGATTATTAAATGATTTCAAGGTTTTTGTTTACTCGTAATTTAACAATTGATCTAGTGATCCCATGTGATATTTATTGAACATATATATATTAAGAAAGTAACAGCTTTGTAATGATTTTATAGTTTTATTGTTGGCGAAAACTTATCTACGGCTAAGATTGATATTCAAATGCCGCAATGGGACAACAACTTTTCAGATGCCCTAAAAGGCATACATTATTTTTTAATGCTCAATTCAATTCAACTACATTTCCACGCCCTATGCAGATCAGAGGTACAGTAACGTTCAAAGTTAATTACCCAGTTGTGTGCTAATAATCAGTGCTAGGCAATGATGTCTTCCATATTCAAATGTATATTGCTGAGTTCGCGTTTACCGCTTTAAACAAGAGTTTTTCAGTACATTGTGCGCTTTCAGAGATCTTATAAATATAACTAGACATTTTCACTTATGATCATTTTAACCATACGCTTGAACTATAATTCCTGAAACCGTGAAGAGTTTACCGTGTAGCAGAATGGTCTGTACTGCACGTCTCTTTCTTCCGTTTGGGTTACCATCGTTATAGTGTTTCCCCGCTAAACCATACGACGGTTGGGTTTGTTTTTCGTCTTCTGCATGCCAAATACCTATGAAATATAAGCTAGCGGAAGAATTTGTTTTACATAGTTTAGAGTGGGATGATGGGATTTATATGTATAACAATTAAAAAAATGGTTAAAATTGAAGATACTCAATCTTTTGGTCTGGCAAGAGAAAAGAAACAAACTGCAGTGCCCTCTATTAACATGGGAAAATACTCAGTATTGTTCTACTGACTGAGGCGCGACTATGGGTATTCAATTGCACGCAAGTAGTTAAACTGATATAAAGCTGAGATAAATTGATTTTTTAATTTAACTTTTCATCAATCTCATTTGTATAGACAAAAACATTGTATCCTATATATACCTATTAACGATTAATTCTACGTCAGTTTTTTTTTTCTGATTTTTATAATATTTCGTTATATCAACCAACATTTAATTTGATTGTGTACCTTATTCAATCTAAAAACATACGTACCTCATAACGCAACAGTAAACGTAACCAGAGCTATCGGAGAACAGTGTTAATTTGACTATTCAAGCTATGCCACAGAACCGGAGAGGGTGTTGGCAAGGAGGTGCAGCGACGGTAATACAGTTGAAATAAGGCAGAGTATACATGAAAAAAAAAATAAATTCAATTCTAAAACAACGGGGAGGTGAGTGTTGTTGAAGGGGTGGCGATAATACAGTTGACATTTGGCAGTGTATTTCATTTAACTAAGAACATTTTTTTAAATATCGAAAAAAGCATTGGCAGAGGGATGTGTGAGGAGAGTGTTGTTTGGAAAACTGGGATAGAGTATTTCATTTAAAAAAAAATCAAGAAAGAAGAAAACATCATTGGGGTGGTGGGTTAATAAAGTTGAACATATTGGGCAGATTATCTCATTTAAATTAAAACAAAATTAAAAAATAAAAGTTAAAGTTGGAGTATTTCATTTGGGATTAAGCGTGTAATAAAGTTGAAATGGACAAAGCATTTCATTTTATATAACAGAAAAGTTTAAAACAAATCGGGGGCGGAGTGTTCAGATATTCGGGCAGGTGCCCAAGTAGGTACGAGACAATAGGGTCAGGGAAGTGCAAACACGAGTTTTACAACAGTTCATATAAATACTTTATAATAGTTTTTTGTTCCAAAGTAAAAAATATACTGAATCCAAAAGTTGTTATGTTCTTTAAGGTCTCACTACACAGTTGAATTGTGTTCCTTGTCCTATATAAAATAAGGTTTTGGATTTCCATGGTAAAAATTGAATTCCACATAGGCTTATTTTTTAAGTTTTGTTTTCATAGCAGGAATGTAAAACCACATAAATATGCACAAAAACTGGTAGGTTGACCATGTTGGTTGTTTTTAAACACCTTGAGATTTTTTGAAAAAAGAAGTCCTCAAATGGTCAAAAATAAATGCATATGTTGAAATCCTTTAAAAGTCACTTGTTTAACACCAGTGATGTCTTATTGCAGTATAAGCAAAACCATCTTTTGCTCTACTCATCTGCAGCAAGAAATCACAATACTATGAACTATTTTAAAAATATTTCAAAACCAAATTACATAGTCCTTGTTTTAAGCGTAAGCATAATGTTACCGTTGGAAAACAAGGGGCGTAACTAGGTAGACGTATATAAACCAGCCAACATTCAGTTGAAAATTAATATACGACATACGGAAATAAGAACTAATCAAACGTGAAGGCAATGTTTATTTTTACAGCTTGCACCTATACTTTAATGTTGGGTTAACTTTTTCGATATTTCGCATGGAACTTAAATATGGCAGCCCGATTTGTTATATATAACCTCAGTGAGTATAAGCATGCTTACTACTACCATTTTCCAACCATAAAATTGCAAGCAATGCACACTTATAGACAATTTGCACGGAAACTTTAACGCAAAGTTTAAGACAAAATATGATTGTTTTACGTTGCAATATGACCTTAACTTTGAAATTTTTTAGCCCGATATGTTACACGTCTCAAACCACAATTAGATTTTCCATGCGGTTCGATTGTAAAATGATTTGCAACAATTCTGTGGAAAAAAACTCTGCAGCATTTGTTTGAGTTCAATTTCTTCAATGGTTCACGATCTGATAAAATAAACAAAAGCATACCTTGACCAGGTATTGTATAGAAGTCAATGTTTTGTGATATTTTTGTCAATTTCCTGAGTAATAATATGTCAAAGATTCATCAACAATATCATTCGACTCATTAAAATACAGAATGAAACAGAATGGTCTAGATATCTGGTACTTATATCAGCATCAAATGTTCAGTGGTAATTTCTAAAAAAAAAATAACCATTTAGCGCATTGTAAAAATAAATAAACCACGGCAATTAAAAGTCTGGAAAAGTGAAGAAAATGGGAATTATAGTTTAACTACTGCTTCCTTCACCCATAGTATTCAAGGAAAATAAAAGTGGCGTGAGTCCTGAAGTAACCAAACCAAAGCCTACAAAAAGGCATGTTACACTCTTTAAACCTCAAAAAAACAAACTATGTGACTTGTTATCATTATGAAATCTATTATGTAATTGAAGTAAATGCTGCAGTCCAGATATACAGATAATAATATCTTCCTTTGAGAATTGATGATTGGTGGCTCCGGAGACTGGTAGATAAAACGTATATATAGAGAGAACTTTGACATAAATGAAAGACATCGGTTACACCAGGTAAACGTGGTAAATATTGTCTTTTTGTGCGCATACACATAAGTATGTGAGCATGGACTCCCCCAGTATAACCATCTCGACATCTGACATACTGTGTGCCATACACAGGACAATATTTGTCTATTTGCTTGCTTGTTTGCAGATTCAGTTCAATCCTAAAACATGCATCCTAAATTGTTATTGACATTTGGAGATAATTTGGTAAACAATATCATTAAATAATATTTACAAAAAGTATTAAAATTAAAATCAGCAGCATGTGCTTCGACTCATTTTTTTCCACTGGTACAAAAAACACAATTTTAAACAAAAACTAAACATTAACCAGGTATTTTTTAATTCAATGGTTTTGTGACATCAGGCAATTTCTAGAGTGATATTATGTCAACAATTCGTCAACGATACCATTCGACCAATCAAATCTTATATGACATCTGTTAGACTTAAATATCAAGTGTTAAATGACGTACTAATTTGAAACCTATACTATTGGGTCAGATAAATTAAATGTTTTACCCAATATCACAGTTTTATTGCCTATACTTGCATATAACATATATAAGGACCCAATATCCAACCATATTTTGGTATAATTATATATATCTGTATAATTATAAATAATAACTTTAAAAGATCATTAAAACAACATATCGATAACATTTTACACTGAATTGACTAAAGCTTTAACATGCAACATAAGCATTTTGGTAATGAAATTTTATAGTCATCTAAGAAACAATGTTTATCCGTTTCACCATCGAGCTGCTGCACCAGGGACCGTTTGTTCAAATGCCTCAAGAAAGTCCACAATCGGTATGTTGTCCCGGCGCATGATCCACGCTTGCTCAACAATAAACAAATAAAAACCTGCCTTCCGTACTGCTGTTTGCCAAGCTGAATATTTAATATATATTCAGCTACTAATTCAGCGGATGATTAATGCGCAAGTATATTTCTTTAAAAATTATATTAATAATCTGAAAAAAATACAACGATTGCTGTAATCACACTTAATGACCCATTAGCTTTGCTATAACACGAAAATTCATGTTATACCGAAATAATCCATGTATTTGTGTTCCTGTTAGAACTAAACTTAAAACAAGTTTTGCACAGAATCTATGTAATATAATGTTTGTTGACTGGATAGGGCATGTACACTATCTTATATATTGTATTCACCGCAGGAGTTGATAACTATACCCATGAATGGACATTACACACATATTATGTATTTGCTTTAAACTTTTAATTAATGGATTTCTGCCTGTCAACTATGTACAGCTTGCATGCATACAGTTACTGCCATTTAAACATGATTCAGAATCTGGTACAGCGATATTTCCTGTTTCAGGTTGTGGTGTGCACTTGAGCCATATTTACAGTCGGGAACACGCCAACGTCACATTCCAGTTCACCGTGAGCCCGAACAGTGAACGCGCATATGGTTTAAGATACTATTTAGGGAAAGGCGGGGACGGTTCTGACATAACTAAAGAATTATTACAGGTCTTCCCTGGCAATACCGTGTCAACAATACCATCTATAACGTTTATAGGAGATGTTAGTACTGGCAATATATCACTTATATACAAAAATGTAAACATGAGCGAGGCAGGTGTTTATCAGCTAATAAATATTCTCGGTCCCGACATTAAAACACAGTGTGTCTCATTATTCATACTCGGTAAGTAGAATTGTCCTATTTTGATTAAATTCGTGTATATGTTATGGAATGCCGTAAACAATGATTGTTGTAAACTAGTAAACATTAATATAAAAGTCTCAAAAGGATGTTAGCAAAACAATTTTAGGTGCGTGTGTGTTATTTCTTTCCTCATTTAAACAACGCGATCAATATTCCATGCGTAGGCTATGCAATATCAAAGTAATATATACGCCACCAAGTCAATGAAACAAACACCCATTTTTGTTAAACAATATCTGGTATTTCCGTTCGACATCTCATTGAATATTTTTGTAAAAGTACAACAAATAATTCGTGGAAAATAAAATTTCACACGTAACAGTTCACAGCACTTTGACGTATAAAGTTTTTTCTCCGTTTGGACGATTTTCAGCAGAGCCAACGTCATTCCGCAAGTAACAGGCAATCTTTCTCATATAAAGTTTTTGAAGCGAGCGGGACTCGATCCTACGACCTTAGCGGCGAGAGGTAAGTGACACTGAAACGGCGACAAAGGCCACTCGGCCACGGAGGACTCTTTTGATTAATATAAAAAGATATGTTAAAACAGAAGCAAAGTATCATTTTGTTCAGCACACAAAGATGCCTGCTATCAGCTCAGAAATCGTGGGTTCGGCACTCAAACGAAGCATTAAATGTTGATGAAGATACTAACCGGCTGATTCCGTGTGTTATCCACTAAGCTCCTACATGTACCATCCAGGTTGTCTGGTTGGTTTCGTGATATCCCGATTTATTTTTTCTAACTTAGGTATTGACTCTTTGAATATAATTGTATACGTTCGTTCGTGTGTATATCATAACATCAGAAAAACACAATAACATCAAAAATGAAAAATAATATCATTGTTCCAAACCAAAACCAAAATACAAGAATAAATATGTCGAAGCGTATCGATATTAACAATAACCCCGCTGTGTCGTATTATAAAATGTTCCCATGCATCAGTAATCCAGTATAGCCCATATAATATTCCTTCAGGTAAAGTATGTCTCTGTCCCTCATATTCACTATGAAATAATTTTAATTAAAATTAATTATAATTATTATGTCTCTCTTTTTTTCTCCCGTAAATATCTCACTGTATAAGTCTGTCTGTCTGTCTGTCTGTCTGTCTGTCTGTCTGTCTGTCTGTTCTTATACTGTACAATAGACATATAAATATATATTCGTATACTGAACAGAAAAAGAAACTTCCGAGTTACATTCATGTATATCTTACATACATAGTTTCGTGCGACCGATTAAGTTTTAGATAAAGACAATTGTATTGAGTGTCATGATTTACCTGACACTCATGAATATTCCGTGTACGTAAATTAATTTTCGGTGTCCGGACGTACATTGTGAAATTATTGATGAACTGTTAACAATACATTATTAAATCGGCATCCTATTGCACTCACGGATAGCTGCACGGAGAAGGCGTTTACATGCCCGACATATTGGCGAGTGACAGGTAAATAATAACGGACAATAACCAACGCGTGAGTAAACGTATAACACATCACAGACAAAATTATTACACATTTACTACGTGTATGTCGGGTCGGTATATTCAGTATTTATCAAATCAAACTTTCGGTCTGATTTATAGACTTTATTATCAATTTGAAAAATAGGTTAAAAGCTGTTTTTGTTTCAGTTTTTTTTCTATTTCATAATATGCCTAAATCCGTGAACGTAAATTTACTGAACAAACAAGACATTTCCGCTATGTTTAAGTGTAGCTGTGATATTTGCTTTACCCACTTATCACCTTTATTCAATAAATTCATCAGTTTCAAGTTCCCTTACCAGAAACGACTATTTTCACATTAAACATAACTAAGGCTTGTATTTCATTATCCAATATGTATTTTATTAAGCTAACATAGGTCGTAATCGATATGCATAAGTAAACGTAGAAGTTTCTCGTTTAAATGCTGGCGATGAAGTTTTTTGTTAACTATAAAAAACTATAAAAATATCACGTCTGTTTTTTTTAACCCATACGTTTATTTTCCGCGTTAGTAAGCTTTGACAGATGCGTGCAAAACAAACTACCTCCACGCTGAACAGCTTCGAATTCAATGGGTTGACACATTATTTTCCTGTCGTACAACAAAGAAAAACTTAAACTTAATGTTTGATTTTGACTTAAGTTATTGTAAGTAAGACGGGCGTTAGTTTTTCGTTAAGATTTCAAAACTAACAAACCTTTTGTTAAACAAATATCTTTTCTTACGATGTTTAGCAG
This sequence comes from Panopea generosa, assembly GCA_029582155.1. Taxonomy (NCBI): domain Eukaryota; kingdom Metazoa; phylum Mollusca; class Bivalvia; order Adapedonta; family Hiatellidae; genus Panopea; species Panopea generosa. Next base: position 50,870,638 of record CM055894.1, on the reverse strand, counting down.
ATTCCTAAAAATACCATATCTTGATTCTGAACTTTTTCATGATTACTATATTGTAGTTCAAGTGTATAAGTTATTCCAAGCCTGCATATTTCATTAAAATGTGTACTTTAAAACATAAAAAATGCAAACTTTTAGCTTAATAACTGTCATTATTATCAATGTAAAATTATTTTTGAAACCAATAATGTATCTCATACAATGTGATTACTGGCAATTCCATTTTATAACATTGTTTACATGTTCTCAGGATAAATTAAATACTATGTCCATCTGCTTCATGCAATACAGGTACCGGACATGCACTTTTTTGTAGCATGAATAGTTGTATAGTATAAAGTTATATGACCATATTGAATAAATAATTAAATGAATATTGTCATGTGACTGGTGTCTGTGGCTTATACCAGTAGGTTTATACATGAGCAGTTACGTAAACTGATTGTTTGGAAACACTTTTAATTCTACTTTTATCTTTGTTCGAACACTGACACATTACATATTAAATAGTTCTCGCTCATTTAAATATATTTGCAGTAAACCAACGATACACCTTGTATTGCGTCATAGCTTATGTTTAGCAAAAATGGAACCGGCAACACTGGAGGTTTAATGTGACGTTGAAGTATTTGAACGTAGACAAATAATGTCACGTTTGGAAGACAATGTGTAATGCATTCAATGAAACCTTGCTTATAGAAAATCCTTAGTGCATTAGTGCTCCTTTAAATTTTGCTATTATATTGATTATGAGAACCGTATACGCGATTTCATTAATCGTTAATTGAACGTTTAAAGCTAAATATTTATTATTCTAGGATTCAATCTCGGACCAAACAACCAAACGGGGGACTTAGGATTTCTCTAAGATTCAATTGATATAAAGTCGAGAAGTGTAACCATATTTTATTTTCACAATATTACATAATCAAGTATTCCCAAATTAAATCAAGTCACTTAGTTTGTTTCGGTATAAGTGGATCGCATGGTTATGTCCGTTGTGACTTCAACAGATAACTGCTATTGAAGCTAAAGATTCTCACGCAAGGAAGCGACCGAGGGCATATATAACCAAAACTTTGTTGCGCTTAAGTATGATAGCCACACACCCCTTTGGTGTACTAAAAAACCAGACCAGGTACCCCATTGGTACCATGATAACAACAGGTACCCAATTGGTACCATAATAATATCGGGTACCACCTTAGTACCAAACAAAAGCAGGTGCCCCTTTGACACCATAATACAACCAGGTAACAGCGCAACTTCGCCTACTTCCTGTTTCAATATAAAGTAGTCTTACATAAACGGGTGAGACAATGTAAGAACGCCTAGCCCTTACCGCTCTCTGGCCAGTTCTTTCATGCTCCAAAAACCACTCCCAAAAAACTAATTTTTAGCCGCATGAGTCTCCTCCATATCATAGATGACTGCTATGGTATGTTGAAAGACCCATGGGCATGCAAAATAATGGATTTGAAATATGCCAATACATAAGTAATATTTCGTTATGCCCCCGATCGCATTCAAACGTAAGAATTTTCCGCCACAAAATAAAATATTATTTTATTTCCCCAAAATTCTTATTCTAAAATCTTTAACAGATACTTCCTAACTGCGTCTAAATAATAGTCTATGCCAACGTCTGATAAGTGTACGCCGTCGTTCCGATAGAAACCAGGAGTTTTAGAGTCAATATCCACGGTTAATGTTTTTCCCGCTCGTTGTCTGCCGAATTGATTGATACGTTTTCTTTTCTTTTCGATACCCTTAACGTCTTTGTCTGGAACGCCCCAGTTTAACTTTGGTAGAATGTCAATCCACACTATAAGCACATCCGAAAACGCTCTTTGTATATAGCTGAAGGAATCGCTCAAAATTTTGAAAATACACTTGACAGAATTTTTTGTAATGTCGTTTCCCCCTAAATGAATTAATTACCTTTGGCGGCTGTCTAAAGAGTGCCGGTAGCTGCAGACTATGAACGCAATCGTCGAGGCTCATTCCTCTTTTGAACCACCAAGCAATCGTGTTACCGTTTGGCATGTTAAGATCCGCCGCACACCTAGCCACAGCCCTAGTGCCAGCCCAGTATGAGATAGAGTCCCCAATGACCCATATATCTGTAAAGATTTTATAATTTTAATTAGACTCTAATGTAAGACCTATGGGCAGAAGAGCGCCATCTACCCATCTTCATTATGGCGGATCCAGATATCCCCATGCTAGCCAGATGCGTAGTCCTACCTATACAAAAGTTATGAGTTTGGAAATTATTCGAGCCAAGTTTTAAACGGCAGACACATTTCTTCAAAACTGCCGAAAATTGGTATCTTGTAACTGGAGAACTGTTTGCATGAATGAACAAAAGACTTGTATGGTTCAATTTAGTATCATAGTATATTTTTAACGTACAGACGGGGTATATAAGCTGATTTTCGTCGCATGGTATTTTAAGAATTACGGGTTGACCTCGCTGATTGGTTTTAAATTTATGCATTGTAACATGAACTGCATTGCCAGAAGTATCAAAAACAATATCACTGGAACGCAGAATGTTATCGCATGACCTGGTGACTGTTAATTCGCCTACTCGAAATAAGTCAAAGAACGCGAGACAAAACATAGCCTTAAATAAGTTTGATTCGTATGCATCGAAACAAACCTGTGGTAGTACCCTGCACATTTCTTCTAACATATTCAAGGTGATGGGTGCCCTGCTATCGAATGAAGGGAGAGATCTATGACAACCTTACAGTAGTTTTTTGATGATAAATGATTCTGAGATACCATACCAACTATTAATTTTATGAGAAAATGATAGTCCTGATATATATGTTGAAATAGTGTTTGGCGATTAAGCTTTTTCGAAAAGGAAAACGATGAAAAGGGTGATATCTTTCATAGGCGCCGGCCACGCATCTGGCAAATTATAAAGTGTACGGAATGATTGAAAAGCGTTTAACGCCGTGTTGTAAGCGAATGCCGTATTTCTGGCTATCCCTGCACGAACCAGTTGCTTGTATCTTTTGTGAAGATATCCCAAAGTTGGCGTGGCACTAGTGTTGGGTTCGAGTCTGCTTCCGGCGCCAACGTTCTGAACCGGGAGAGCTAAAAGCGAGATAACGCATCACTTATTTCGTTTTTTGCCCCAGGGATATGCGAGGTTTTAATCAAGCAATTAAAACACAAACACTGCAGTGAGAGTATTCTTAGTAAGATTACTACCGGCGATGACTTTGAAGTCATGGTATTTAAGATGTGAACTACAGCTTGGTTATCACAATGAAAGCGTATTTTCTTGTTACGCAACTGCTCGCCCCATATAAAAACCGCTACGACGATAGGAAACAATTCTAACGCGGTAATATTTTTTGTTAGGCCGTTCTCTTGCCACTTTAATGGCCACCTCGCATAACACCAATGTCCCTTAAACCAAATTCCGAAGCCTATGCCGCCGGCGCTATCGGTGTACAGTTGCTCGTCGTCATTTGACACCCAAAACTCGCGAACGTGACGGTATGAACGTGTCACGCCGCAGGTGGAATTAATAAGCCGTCTACAAAACGGTCTTCCTACTGCTATTGCGCGACAACAAAAATTTAGTGACCCTATGAGCGACTGCATTTCTATTAATGTTACCGACTTTTTTGACAGAGTGTATTGAATTTTTTTAATTACTTCAGTAATTTTCGCTAGCGGGATTCGAACCTCCATTTTCTGAGAATCCAGTTCTAAGCCCAAGAAAACAAGAACTTGAGTCGGACCTTCGGTTTTCTCATCTGCTAGCGGTACACCCAAGTCTTGCATAATCGTAGTAAATACTTGCATCAGAGCATAACAACTTGCATGGCTTTTTTCGCCTCCTAAAAAATCATCTAAGTAATGAATTAGACGGCCTGATTTCATATTAGTCTTGACACAGAATTCGAGGAAAGTTGAACATTTTTCAAAAAGGCTCTGAGATATGCTACAGCCAAAAGGTAGTGTTTTATCAAAATAAATTTTACCGTTGAGAGAAAACCCTAACAGCTCGTAATCTTCGGGGTGTATTAACAATAATCTAAACGCGTTTTTAATGTCCATCTTCAATAAAAAACAGTTTACCCCCAAGATCATGAATCATTTGAATCGCTTGGTCGAATTCTATGTACTTAACCGAGCATAATTTGGGGTCGATGAAATCATTGATAGACATGCCCTCCGGGTATGATAGGTGATGTATAAGTCTATATTCCCCTGGATTTTTCTTGGGAACAATGCCTATAGGTGAAATTTGTATGTTTTTAATAGGGCTGACGTCGAAAGGGCCTGCAACCCGGCCCGCGTCTATCTCTTTTTGTATTTTTCCTTGAGCGATTTCTGGTAGTTGCTTATTAGATTTGAGATTTTTTGACAAGCGGATTTCACGTGAACCCGTGTAGTTTAATTTAAAGCCATGTTTAAAACCGTTCAAAAGAATAGTGGCATCCGATGACTCATAATTACTTAACCAAAGTTGTAAGGCTTGTATATTGATTGATGAAAAAGCAAGCTTGACGATGTTAGATAACATAGGTGAGTTTTTAACTTCTGCTCGAGCCTCGTTGACCACGGGGGTAGCCACGCTGCTCTCGCCACATTCCCCGGCCACGAAAAGAACTAGTACTGGGAACTGGCGGGGCTTGATTCGCTTTGTCCCCTATTTTTTCTGTTTCTTGGGCGTACGGTGCTGTGTGGGATTTAGCGCCCTTGTAACAGTGAAGCAAGGCATGGCATGAAAACGGCCACAATGGAAACAGACATGCCTGAATTTGCAGTTTTGCCACTGACACGCACCTTTATTGAAAGCTATACAAATTTTAGCGGCATAAGGCTTTTGTACCACGTGACTAGCAACAGGCTCATTACTGAGCGGCATGCACCTTATCCAAAGGTCGTGATTAATCGCAGCCCACGAGACTGGTGTAAGAGCTTGGCGCATGCGAAACTGCTGATCGTACACTTTCCAGAATTCCCCCCATGACGGGATGAACATTCGCGGATTACATAAAGATATTGCAGAAACTCGTGAATTTTGTTCCGATGTGTCGCCAAATAAATAGACATGTAAATTATAAACGCGTCTGTCCAGCGTTTAATCGACCCGATATCATCTTTACACTCGCCCGGACGGCTTTCTATAATACCGTTATGTGATAATCTCAAAGTACTACCTAAAGTAAATTCGGCCAGTTCTACCGCACCCTTTAAAAGTAAAGCCAAATTTAGATATTCGCCTTTACATATTTTCTGTTTTAGAGTAGAAGGAACGTGTAAGGCGATATCATCTTGTGCTATGCGTGCAAAATAGCCATGTGAACTAACGTTATCAAGGTTCGGTAATTGATTCATTCCTGTAAAAATATTGCTATTCGGGTCTGTCTGTTGACCCACGTGTCTGATAACGCCGGGTAGGTTCGAATCCGGCATACCACTATCAGTGTTGAAATCTTTAGGCGGGTTATCATGAACATTACTCGTGTTAGTTTCACCATTTTTCCCAGTCGCCCTCTGAGGTAAAATTTTTGATGCCTGAATAATTTGTTCAAAATCGATGACGTTACCTTTATCTACGTCCGTTCCATCATCCACTGAGGGTTTCCGCCGTTTTGCAGCTGCCCGTGTAACTACCTGTCTCCTCTTAACACCTTTACCCCTCCCCGGCATAGCTATATACGATATTGATGTTTTGCTTTTACCCGTGCAATATGAAAGTGCGAGGGCGACGTGGCAGTCACATGGCCTTATATACCCGACCAGTTCACGTCCGATATCGCGAGGATAAGTTACTATAGAGAAACTAGCGTCTTTAAAATACAACTTGCTTCCGTAAAGCGTGTCCGAAAATATACGGAAATTGTTACCAGAATAACCAACTTGAAGATTAATCTTTAAAATTAATCTATATTATCGTCGAAGAATTACGCGGCGTTTGTAGAGAAGGATTTGTTGATGAATAGATTAAAAATATTATTGTTTTCTTATACAGTACACGTCTATACTACCGAAATGACTTTGATAAATGTTTGTGTTGTATATGCATATAATTAATATGTACCAAATATTTACACTTACAAATGTATGTAGGCATATTATTTGAACCATAAATCAATGAATTATCCGATACATGCGAGGTGTGAAGTTCGTTGACACTATTTGTTGTGTGGGGGAATGAAGCAATATAAACTGTAATTCAGATCAAAATGTTATTCTTTATAAATCATATAGTATCGGTAAATATAACATAATCGCCCTAATCATTATTATTTTACGCCTATTATTACTTACTAATACAGCGATGTGTTAATCAGGTCGAAAATCATTAGGAATATGATTAGCATATCTGTAATGTACACTGACAGTACACAGAGACAAATGTAGTAAATGTATAAAACTTTTACAGTTATTCTAAACTATTTTAAAGGTAACATTGTTGAAATTCGCAAACTATTTTCCTAACTGCATGACTTTTTGATGACAGACAAGTGACTTTTGACGTATCTGTAAAGAGAACAATTATCAAATAATGCCGTTCGGTGAGAAAATCACTTGCGGAAACTGTAATAAAATTATCAAGTCAGGGACTGAAAAACAGTATCTTCTGTTTTACAAACAGCATAGACGAATGGAAGATTAGCGATATAGCTCATAAGAGTCAGCTATATCAATTCCATTAACTATTTGACATTGGGACGCGTGCACCAATTTGCAGAATGTTTAATGATTAATTGTATGAATTGATTTTCACAGCAAGAATAAAACAGAATCAAAGATGCTGATCAAACAGACATAACTTTGATCAAATTCATGTTTAACATACGTGCAATCACAGCACAGAAATACACTTGAAAGATGTCAACATGACTATGTAAGTAGTTACACAAGCACATACAAGTAATAGAAAATATTGTTTGTATCAATTTGTCAATTTACATTTAAATAGTATGAAATTATAAACATGGCTGCATGAATTATAAAAATATAAAATGTTTAGTTATTTTTATGAAAGATATCCACCAACGTTTTTGACACACGTCGTATATGTATGTACTATGTTGATTCATGCAAAACGCACAGTTACGGCACAGTTACGGCAAGGTATATATAAAATAATACAGAAAACACAATAAAACAAACTATTTGTAGGTACCCCAGTTGTTCCGACTGTAGTTTTAGATAGAATTCCAGATGAAGGAGAAGATGTGGTGTTGACATGTAGTGGTAGCAGATCGACAACAGTTCCAGTTGGTCACAACTTGAGGATGGTGTATTTATGGACCGTCGATGACGTCACCAATCCTGTCAATCCCCGATACACCGATACAGCCGACAAAGAACGGTTTATTATAACAAATGTCAGTGTGGCAGATACAGAGAAACATATCACGTGTCAAGCTATAGAAGACGTGTCTGGTGGATTGAGTTCTGCAAACAGCAAAGTAGTAGCAGTGCAAATATACTGTAAGGAAACGATGTATTCAAATGCTGTATGATATACTAATATTTTATCGATAAATATGACTAACTAAAAGCTACGTGTATACTTCAAAACTTCATGATTTTAATTATATATACAATGTATACCAATGGATTTGACATGTACATTTGAGACCATTGGAATACTTTAGGATTTAGTCATTTTGAAAATGCTTAGCAGAATAAATAACTGTGTTTAACTTAATTTATTATTATGAGGTCAAGCGCGCATTCGCACCAAACAATATCATTATGGCAAATAAAAATATCATATACAGTGCAAGTTTATATTACAAAGTAAATAACAACACAATATACGAATGATATATTATTTTCTAGTAAATTTCATTTGCTTTTTATCAGCGCATTATTTTACCATATAACACTAAAACAAAGATGCAAATAGTCAAGAAAAGAGCCAACATAAAAAGGATTTCCTCAACAAGCATGAACAATGCCTTTGTTGAAATAACAATCATATATCAAAACTAATAAGACACACTTGTTTCATAGGAAGGTAATGTAGTGGATATAGTGTTGGTCACCCACATTAAGGGTTCCGTGTTCAATCCCAAACCCGACATGATAACCGTAAAAACAACCCTTAGTATGTATCGATTATACCACGTTAAGATAGTGGACTCGAAAGCGTTCCATGTTATCTCAGAATTATAATTAATTCTATTATAAGTTTCCATACGACAATTTATCACACAAACCCCCTATAACTTGATGGGCTTGAACATCATATAAGAGACAGCCACGCCACTGGGAGAGCCGGAAAAATGTGAACAGTGTTTTTCCCAGTGAGGGGAAACCAGACAAAGTCGTGTATACAGATGCTGACGGTTATCAAGACTAACTATTATTTAAAAGCCACCCTCTTCATAATTGATATACACTGTAAAGCGGTTATCAATTTAAATCGTATTGCCAGGGAATTTTGCTAACATAAGAATAGCTTTAAATTGTTACTATGGGTTACATGCTGAAGTTTACTTATTATTTTCAAGCGTACAAACAACTTTGATGTAAAAAAAATGGCGTAGTACAGTAGACGTTTTGTCAGGGAGAAGAAAGTATTGATAATTATTTCGTTGAACGTGTGTTGAGTTTCGTTCTGCATAGATCGCGTTTTGCTATTCATCATGTTATACATACTTAATGCAGTGATACGACTACATGTAACAGGTTCCACTTCTGTCAATTTTCTTAGACGTGTGGTTCACTAAATAATTAAGCATTCTAAATTACTTTTATATTACAAACCTGATCTGTTGCAATGCCATACCATTGTGTAAACTGATAATTTATTTTACAAAAGAGGTCCAGATAATTTCATTGTGTGTAACTTGACACTTGATTCGGTATTTGGAAAATATTTTACTTACTGAGTTGCACTCGAGAAAGTTTATTTTTTTTAAGTTTAGCAATATGATCATATTTTTGTGATATTCATTATGAATGCTATCTCACTTTAAAATCATAATAATTTACGTTTAACAACAACACCAATAAAGATGTTACCGTTAGAACATGGTACGACTATCCATAAAGCATATCTGGGCTGCATGTGTATACCCGCTAGCTTGATGGAACTCATTTTTGATCTGTCGTGCAAATAGCCGTTGTTCTTAGGTGGTTAATTAATTACGTCAAATGTCTGCGCTAATGTTCGTCTGTCAATTATATTTTCAAGCTTAACGACTTGTTTTGTATAGGAACAACCAATAGTTAGTCTATGCACACTACGAAAATTCAAATAATTGTACAATTATTTGGTAAATGTAATTACAATCCCCATGAATAATATGAATGAAATTAAGGTAGTAAAAATAAAATGATAAATTATCGCATGCGATTTTTTAGTTTTACTTTTTTTATACAAAGTCTAAATCAGTAACAAACAAAAGGTAAACAACTAAGTTTTTAATTCTGTTAAAATTAAATACTTTTCTCAAATTTATACATTAAAAATAGAAAGGTTTCCGTAATTCCTGAATCATTCCCATTTTTAATAATTACTATATACATGATAACATAACATTAAATACATACTCAATTAAATACTTGACTAAAGTTGTGTCATATATTATATTTGTTAGATGGACCAGAAAACATTCAGTTTGATCCCGTAAACCTGGTATATGAACAAAACGAGTCATCACAATTTGGACCTGTACATTGTAAAGCCAGCTGCTTCCCGGCTTGTACATACAGATGGCACAAGAATGAGGCTGGAGGACAAGCAAGCAACAACGGTACACTGTATATCAACAGGCTGAAAAGTAATGACGCAGGCACCTACTTTTGTAATGCAACCAACCCTGGGCGATTTGGGAGAACTCAATACACCGATACTAAACAACTAAATATAAGTGTTATATGTTAGTATTAGATGTTTTCATACCAAGACATGTATATTTTTATTTGATTTGCAATGTCGTTTATTAACCTGATGTGTTCGATTTGTCAACCATAAAATAACAACAGACTTGAGCACTAATGATGTGAAAACATGGAGTGTTATGCTTATACTATTTTGAAACAAATATCAATTTGTTTTCCAGATGGACCGAGAAATATTGCCCTGTCGCCACCAACAACGTTATATCATCACCTAGAAGGATACAACATGACATCTATACAATGTACATCTGAGTGTTATATGTGTCGGTATACCTGGACTGGACCTACTATGAACTCCGCTGGAGGTAAATTTGACATTGGTGTATTAACGAGGTCATTACATGGACGTTACACGTGCACAGCCGTGAATAACAAAACTGGAAACTCATTAACTTCGGAAGTTGTCGTAGAAGTAGTTTGTAAGTATATATTTAATATGTTATCTAATTGAAACTCTTGATCAGCAATTATACTTTAACAAAGTATATCACATGTATATTATATTTTACTAATCAGAAATTCAGATAAATATTGTTTAATATATCTTAAGGAACATTGAAAATGAAGCTACCTTACATGGATTAGTTTATTGGAACTTTCATTAAACGTTTTTCACATCTGTTTATTTCGCACAATTCAGTTTCAAACATTGATATTTGATAGTTGCATCATCTTCAATATTGTCTTTAACAACATCAACGTCCTAATATACGTTATACAGGTATAAATGTAACTTTTATATGTATTAGTATCAAAAAAACAAAACATAAACTGTGTTATACCCAAAATAAATTTCACAAACACCGTCTATTTATTTCTGAACATTTATATTTGCGTTGCAAGAGTTGTTGGGCCTGTAACAATAGCGGATGTAGTATGAATGAACGTTTTCAATGAAATAATACATGTGACATGTGATGCTCGTAGCTTTTATGTTTTGAGTTACGATCAGGGAAGATGGTGAAAACATATCAATATCAGAACTTGTTTTACAGTTATATTTGCATAAAGATTGGTTACTGTCGATGTCAATGAATTTCCTCACTCAGTAAAATTATTTTTTTTTAACATTACAGCTTCAGAACTAACGTTGTTTAATTATATTATAGTCATCATAAACATATTTATTTTACCGACGAACGTTCGACCGTACGGTTTTCATTAGCGGCGTTAAACGCGTTATTATTCTAAAAATATCTCTGAATGCTTGATCGTTTTTGGAATCATACTTAATATTATATATCATATTAAAAGTCGTGGAACGATACAATCTCATTAAAATCAAATCAACTTTAGCTTCATTATTCTATGCACAGACGATCTGACGGCCAAGCATAGAGGATCACCTCAGATTTACCAATCAGAGCCTTGCTTTCAAGATTTTGAAATTAAAGCAAAAATCATGTTAACCGTAGAAAAATATATATTTAACTATATAATGTGCGTTTAACACGTGTTTATAATTTTTATGACGAAAACATCATGATTGCACCCATGGCGAAACGTAAATGTTTTTCAGAAATTTTAGAAATCGGAGACGATACCGGAACATAATTTTATTTATATAACATAGGGCGATCACTATGGCAAAATCCAGATGTTGCAGTTTAAAATTCTCGATTTTAAACTTACTCAAAACATCTTGTAAAAATGTATCTATCTGCACCATGTCGTACATTTCAACAAACTGCGAATTTAACTGATTAATCTGATTGGCTGAACTGTGATTAATATTTATTATCTGAGTTGGCCTCCTATGCGTGATCGTCCGATCTACTGTGCGTAAAGTATGGAAGCTAAAGTTGATTTGATTTTAATAAGATTGGAAAACGATATTTTTAGTTGACGGGTAAAACATATGCTGTTGGCAGGATCTGTATAAGTTGACAATAAATCATATTCAACGAAATTTTCCCCATATCCCGGCGTAACATTTAGCACGTGTCCTGGCATAAAATTTTAGGTTTGAAAATGGCACGAATGGGTAAACATCAGTTCTCTTCAATGGAGAAAGTGACACAACGTTACTTACTCAATTACTTACTCATTAACTCACTTACCACCTCCGTCACACACTCACTTATTCACTCGTTCACTCACTTTTACTTACTCACAAATAGAATTACTTAGTCATCCGAAAGTAATTCACTTACTCACTCACTCACCTACCTACCCACTCACTCACTCACTCACTCACTCACTCACTCACTCACTCACTCACTCACTCACTCACTCACTAAACCCAATCACTCACTAAATCCATTCACTCAATCACTAACTCTCTCTCTCTCTCTCTCTCTCTCTCTCATTCATTCACTTATTCCACTCACTTACTCACTTACTCATTCACAATATCAATCATTCACTCACTCCCTCACTCATTACCTCATACATTCACTCACTCATTCACTCACTCGCTAAAATCACTCACTCACTCACTCACCAACTCACTCACTCACTCACTCACTCACTCGCTCACTCACTTAGCCACTCGGCCACTCACTCACTCGCTTGATCATATGCTCACACCCTACCGCAACCTATCAATAAAACACTCAATCATTCACTCATACCAAAACAAATCTACTCACATACTCGCTCACATTGGCATTCATGCATATCATCACTAATGCAATTGATACAGAATTTGATCGTTCATTATCTGTATTACTGGCATGGTAGTTTACATGTATTAAATGTTGATGGTCGAGTAAATAAGTGGAAACAACATATGCACACCAGAATAGTATAAAATAATCGTATGGAATGTAATTTATTTCACGTTGCTCTTATTCCGATAGTTGGACCTGATAACATGACCTTTGATCCTTCACAATATGAATATGAAGAAGTAGAAAACACAACATTACCGTCCATCAATTGTACAACGTCTTGTTACCCAGCCTGTACATACACATGGGAGAAAATAGGCGAGACTGGACAGATAGGTGTAGACGGGATTCTGAATCTAGGTTATCTACAACGTTCTATGGCGGGTATATATAGATGTACAGTCACGAACCCAGGGCGTGTTGATTCCGGTAGCACAACAACGAAGGACCTAACGTTGCATGTTAAATGTAAGTAGTCCACAAGCTACGGCTTCAAATTTGTTAAATACTATATTGATTTATGCTAAATATTTCATTTACAAAAACAAGTATGCAAAAACTTATCCCAGGTTTATTGGTTTTATAAAAAATTTAAAACACATAGAAAATATAGTGTAATAGCAACAGAAAATATAACTTGGACAACATAATGGAAAATGGGACAAATTACAACTGATTGCAGACTTAGAAAGTTATGTTTCTTCTTCTCTTCATCCTAACTCCCTTCTCTTATTTACTACCCTTTCTTTACATTCTAAATAAACAGACGTATATACAATTTTATACTTAAAAGTATCATTTATATAACACATTGGGACATTGCTTAATCAAAAGAAAACAATTATACTGGAAGAATGCAAAACAAATAAATAGTTTTTAAATTTAAAAATTATAAATAAAGAAATTTCATTAATGTTAACAGTTTTAAATGTTAATTTTTCGAATATATGAAAAATGTGTTGATATGTACATGTATGTATGTTTATATTGAGAAATAAAAGATATAAAAAAAATCATTTTGCTTAGCTATATGTTCTTATATAGAACGATAGCTAAATAGCACTTATATATATTAGCTATGCTTACAGAAGTTGGTTACGTCCGAGGTAACCAAAATTTGACACTTCCAACATAATACCACACTCTCAGTTTCAATTGACAGTTTTGGATTTGTGATACAAGTGATTGGAATTGTAATGACGTTGTTTTAATACACTGTGTAGTGTAAACCGCGTGGTCTAGTGTTAGAGCATCGAGACCAAGATAAGAAAGTCGTGGGTTCGATTTCTGCCACGGTTGTGCGTGGCGTCCTTGAATAGTACATTTGATTTGTATGTGCTTAACTACTGGTTACACCCAGGAAGACTTCGAACGTGATATATCTAAGTTGTAATAGCTTGTTTAACAATCGAAGCTAAATAAATACATTTAAACTAAACTGACTTTATCGAAACATAAAACACGCAATTATTTACTATCGATTTGGCCATTTGTTATAAGACGCCACCAAAAGACGTCCAGTAGTAGAGATATGGTGAATATTTATCATGTGGTGTTACGTATTTATCAAAATATGATACATTTTATATAAAAAGATATTGTCGTATTACATTGTATTAGATGTTTTTTGTTAAGTATGGACGGTTAAAATGAGTGAAAAATTTCAATTTTACAATATACGTGACAGGATATAATTATAATAATGTATCACAAAAATAAATAGCCTAGCTGCTGAAATGACTACATTAACGTAAAAAATGTCTGTTTCTATAACTTTCGAGGGGAATTTGTTTCAAATTTCGCATAGATACTGTTATTAACATTAACAAATTATTTGTGGAAAATGGCCTCTGTTATGCCATTCTCCTTTGTTTTATCTCAGGCATTTCAATGGCAACTGTGGTATAATGAAATAGCGTTCGTCCGCCTGTCTGTCACATTTTAGACAACTCTACGGACGCAACTCTTCCCACAGTTTTCAGTTGATTAAAAAAAACACTTGATGTTCTGTGGTCTTGGCATTTAGATTAAATTATTATTGATGGAATCATGACCCTTTCTTAGTTAAATTTTGGTTTTGCTTCATACGTTGGACCATCTACCCTGCGGACGCAACTCACCCAATAGTTGTTAGAAAATTGAAATGCAACTTGCTGTACAGAGGTGTGATGGTTCTTTGTTCTGTTAACTAAGAATTTATGCATATATCGGATTAACAACCTTGCGGACACAACTCCTCCCACAGTAACTATGGTCCTTTTATTTTAAATTAAATTGTCGTTGTACTTTGAATCAACATCTTGCGGACGCGTATAGTTTGAACCTGGTTCAAATGAAACTTGCTGTACAGCAAGTTCATGGTTTATGTGCTTTTGGTTTGAATTCCTATTACATTATTTTAAGGAGTTATGGCCTTTGTTATTTAATCTTATTTTTATATCATTCGTTGGAACAAGAAATAGCCATGCGGACAAAACCACTCAAACAGTTGTAAGCCAATTCAAATGAAACGTGATGTACAGTTAAAATATAATCTGAACATTGGCCTGTGGTATAAGTGTTTAAATTCAATATTTTCTTACTGACTTATGGCCCTTTAATACTTTCATTCATTTTAGCCTGTTATCGAAAAGGTCAATGTCACCTGGGTATGCTTTACCTATTCAATTGTTTTTTGTTGTCCTTTTTACTACAGTTTTTCTTGCTTTTTCAATTGCATTTCCTATGTTCCAACATATCATCTCCAACCCCACAAACTCTGCCAAATTTCGTGCGCATCTGTTTCTGTTTCACTTATTGTTTGACATTTGCCTTGATTGCCTTGATTGCGTTTCACCCCACACATGTTATCACCCATAAAAGTGTTTTAACATCACTATATCTGTTTACATATCCTGCCTTATGCAGTATACAAGAACCTATTGTCAAATGCATTTATTACCAGTGCATGGTCCTTTTGGACAAGGAATATGAATTCACGGAATTTCCTTGTTTTATTGTATTTTGATAAATGGTGTTCTTTTAGTCTGTAGAACGGACCCACTATCCCTATTTGGTCCGTTGAAAAGCAATGTTGAGACAGCAACATTAAAGCACGTTGATCGGTCAGTTTGTAATGACGTCACAATTTGGTAAGCGTTCAATTGCTATGAATTGAGGGACAGGCATTGATTTCTGTGCTATTTCATCTTGGGTTAATATACCTGATTCGGGATTTAAGTTCTGGGATAGACTAGTTTTCCTTATCTTAAATAATTTATCTCTTTGCAACACTAAATTATGATATTCCAGGTAAGGACTAGCTTTTGTACTAGCCATTAAGAATATGTGACGTGACGTCATAATCTTGGTAATAATGACACCCCGCCTAATTCTAGACGTTTCGGTGCTATAATGGCTATAGGTGAAGTTCAAATGTGGTGTCTGTTTTAATAGAATGTATGATATCAAAATGGACTACTCGGAATCATTATGGTTAGCCTCTTTGTAATAAGAGATAACGCATAATATATTGATACCTCAATAAGTCTGCGTAAATACAGTTTGTACAGTTGCTAGGAATATAACTTTGAAACTGTTTTATTGACAGATCCATATTTAATCATGAACCTGTAACGGACTTTTTTATTTAATTAATTCTAACAAAACAATTTTGTCTATTCTTAAAAGACCCGCCAGGGAATATCCCATCTTTTTATCTCGCTTTTGCGTACTTAAAGATGATTTTAGTAACACTTTCTTATATTAAGTAAATATCATATTAAGGTTTTTAAAACAAAACAATGAACATAAATTTATCTGGTTAGATGCCAGTCTTCATAAACAGTTGATGACAATTTTGAACGTAGGAATAAATTACATATTTTGATAGCATAATAATATTATTTAAGAAAACTGAATTGTTAATGAATATTTATACTAGTTTTACAATACGTTTAAAACTGATTAAAGACTAAGACGTTGTGAATGATTTATGTTCAATTTAATATGCATCAACATGTACATAAAAGCATGTTATAACATAACATTAGAAAAAAAAATCATGATTTTCCAAATCCTCTATTTCCGATAGTTGGACCTGATAACATTAAGTTTGATCCTCCACAAGATGAATATGAAGAAGTAGAGAACACAACATTACCGTCCATCAATTGTATGGCGTCTTGTTACCCAGCCTGTACATACACCTGGGAGAAAATAGATCAGACTGGACAGATAGTCGGTGACGGTATTCTGAATCTAGGATATCTACAACGTTCTAAGGCGGGAATATATAGATGTACAGTCACGAACCTAAAGCATGTTGGTGGGTCTGGTAGTATGGCAAAAAGGAATCTGTCGTTACATGTTATATGTATGTATTTTTTTTGTTCTATAACGTTTTGCATACAGCGTACAATACATGTTTGCAACATCAATATTTCCTTTCTAAATTTAAAAAGGAAAATAATTTATATGTTTATAATAGTGTATGAAAACACTATATACGATTACACAAACATTAAAACAAGCGATGAAAAGTATATGTATTTTGTATTAATAATACTCCATTAATACATATACAGGCGGTCAATGAGGATGTTTGACGCGTATCCTCAGCTTAACTGTATCAGAAGAGGAAAATAGCAACATTTAGTGTTTTAATTCATTGAACACGGATATATTGGGTAACCATTTCAATGCTTAACGGATAAGCCTATAAACTATGTATATGTGGTTTACGTTTGATATGGTTTCAACTTGAATATTACGTACTAGTTATAGTGAGGTTTAATGCAAATGTTTTTAATAAGATACGATAATCAATATTTAAAGTATTAACAACAACGATACATTCAGTGTGCAGTATGGAAATACATCACTATGTATAAGGATCAGGAAATACAAAATTTGTTTTCTTCAGTAACTTGACAATCAATTGAAATACGATTTTAAAACTGTCTCGATTTGTTATATCATTTCAACCGATGTCAATAAAGCTATATATAAATATTAATTCTAAAGGAATCGATTAATCAAATGACCGTAAATCTTTTAAACATCATCAAAGCAAAACACAATTACATTTAAGCAAATTAATTGATTGGCAACTGTTTCTTCCAAGTGCTGTCAAAAGTATATGAAAAGTTTAAGAGAAGTTGTCCGTGCCAGAAAACAATTGACCGTTATTCTGTGTGTAAAATTAAGGTATAACTAAATTATGCGCAACACGACTATCGATTTTAACTGAAGTTCCAGAGAAGTAGTCCGGACAAAGTTTTATTTGCAATAATACATCATAAATACTCTACTTTTAGGCGCTTTGTCATGTAGCTATGGTTTAAGAGAAGATGTCTTGATAAGAAAAAAATAACATGCGGATCTAATACTCATAAAGATGCACTATGTACGTGTTATGACGCGCGCGTATATAACGACACGGCGAATGAAGTTATTATTCAACATTCCACAGAGTGGCGATTCTTTAAACATTAAAACATAAATCTGCAAAACACGAAAAGTAAGCCCATTTAATACGTTTGCGATATTTTTTTAATCAGATGAAGATGTAAATTGTAAAACAAACTAACATAGTTTATTTCAATATTTGAACACAGATGGTCCAGAAATGGCTGATATTAGTAAAGGTCATTCTCTAACTGTCACAGAGGGTATACGCCAGGTCAACATCACATGCACGTCAGATTGTTATCCAAGCTGTACGTCAACCTGGATAAGTATAACTGGTGGATCAGCAGATGTATCTGGTGATGTTTTATCTCTTGGCCAAGTAACGCGGAACCATACCGGCAAATACAAATGTACAACCAGTAATACAGATCCAGGGTACCAGCACACTGCTAATGCAACAATTGATATAACTGTGTATTGTAAGTATAGAAACACAATTAATACTTTCAGCTGTTACAGTGTCACTTTTTTATACGGACTGAAATAACAAGTGGTAGGTGAGAGGAAGGTAGAAAGTGAACGGAATAGTTTAAAGAGCGTGACAAGAAGGAGTGGGGTTACAAGACGAAGAGTTAGTAAACTTTATTTGTGAGATGTTTGATTATAATCACTTAATACTAATCTTTTGCTCTCATCAAACAAATTATACATTTTACATGATTTATAAATCTAATACAAATGACATAATTTTATCTACAATTTTTATCAATTATAGCTTGTCTATGATTTTATATGGCTCTTTTAACAGTATGCATTCATTTAGAGGTGTATCACATGTTTTGTTTGATTGTATGTGGGTATGTAGCCTAGACAGTTAGTGGTATATAAACCTGCCGGCGGATACAACAATGTGTATGCATATTTGCATACATCAGTAAGAACGACATAATGTTTTAAATGCCATTGAACAAGTAGCACCGCCTGCGGTACGAATGTCAAACCTTCTGAAAGGGTACGTCTCCAGCTCAGGCAGATCGGCAATAAAGCTGGTAGTACAACCCAACACTGTACGCGTGTGTGCAGTGAATGACTTTTGTTATGCTGTTGAATACCCTCTGAAGCTCACTAGGGTTCTCAAGAGTATTCACCATCGACTGTGCAGCAGCAGTTTTGTGTTCGTTTCCCTCAGGGTCACTTGCTAGCCATTAGGATTATTATGCCATTAGCCATGATTTAGTACACCTTTAGTTTCACACTATAAAACAGCTAATTGATATTGAATCAGTTATGGTCGTGTATTATACTTGCTTTTGGTCCTGATATAACAGAGGTCTTCACTGATATCTCATGTTCGGGTGGACCTCAAACAGGTTACCAAAAAGAAATGGAGCAAATAAAGTAAATATGAGGGATATTATATATCATTATGACTGCTTCAATCTGATTGGTTGAAACCCGAACTAATCAGGTAAAATAAAATGAACAATTGACCACTTATTCTGTCGAAACCAGTTCCACCCGGTTACCGGGTCAAAAGTTCGAACGAAACGTTCTTCCTTTATCATCCTGATAGTCAATTCAAACTCCATTTGCTCTACTCGATAAAACAAAAGTTTAACTGAACTGTTTATTATATTCCGTATATTAAAACTGACACTGAAGTACCACTTTTTTAAGGCTAAAATACATTAAACCATTTTCCGCAACTGATATGTTTATATAATGACGTCAGGTTGTATACGTATTGGCGTTGATGACGTTATTTTGATCAAGAGCGGATCATTACTTGTATGTTTTACAAAGTAAAAAGTTATAGATTGTGTATTTGTAACAGATTTACAAGCATAAAAAGAATAATATGAAGAAATAGTAAACAATAAAAATAAATAAAGTGAGGTCTTGGGACAGGTAGCAAAATAGAATGAGGCAGAGTATGTTTTGGTAAGCTTAAATACGAAACAGATTGTAAAATAGAAAACAAGTCATTCGGGGAAGAGACGCCAAAGTTCAACCTTATCAGAGTTACATGTGATAATTTGTAAGAAAAAAATATGAATGGTGGCTCGGACAGGTACCAAATATGGAATAAGAAAACGTATTGGTAATTATTGCTTATTTAAATACAAAATATAACTATTAATGAATTGGTATGGATGTTTGGTGTTGGATAGGTACCAAATTGATAATTGGTTATATGTTAATTGCTTATTATGTTATATATTGAAGTCACAAACAAATAACAGGGCGAAGTTCAAAGTTGAAATTAATTATAGTGTAATATTTTTCATTATTGGTGATTTATTTTAACAAATTTTAACATAATTTAAAACACAAACGGGGGGTTAATGTGATCGGCACAGACAGGAACAGTGGATATGTGTATTTGGTAGTTGAAATGTTCATTGACTCTTAAAACACAGTAATAGTTCTACCGGAAAGAGAACTGAAGAGCGGTTCATAAGAACTAAGTAAACAACTTACGTTTTACCTCTAACGTAGATCAAGTAAACACACTGTGACCTGTTCGCACTAATATTAGCCTTGTACTAATATATCAGCAACTCTTTCTTATAAATATTGCCTCAAAGTATAAGCATACTCAATTTTCATCCACAACAAGTAATGCATATTTTGTACCAAATGTAAAGGATGCCAACGCAAACGCCAATAGTGAAACGACTCCTATTTTAGAAACTTTATACAATGCAGTGGTACAACTACCTATAAATACAGGATATGTGATACGTTTATCACATGCATTTAAAAAGTGTTTACCATGTACTCATTAACTTTCAATCGATGTTTGAACATACCATGTATCACAGGTATTATGTATGAAAATATCTTGTTTTGAAATAGGTTTAAATTATCAGCATTCATTAAATAGAAACTGCAAAATAAACTTATATTATGCTATGGTATGTAATATTACTAGGTTATTATACAGTTCAAAGTACATATGGCTATTTTTCGAGTCAATGTGTGGTGAAAAGATGTATTAATACATATATTTCGATTGAGTATCTGTTATAAAAGAGATCATCCGTGACTTGGTGGTCTTAGGTTCTGATAAATGACCCCTTACCCTCAGTCTATGGTGTATTAAAACATGTCATACTCTTGATGTACAGCATCAAACTATTATCCGACCAGATATTTTCAATCAGAGAAATACATGTTCTTATTAATTCAGCTTCACCTAAAGCAGCGCAATACAATTCTGAACTGAACATGATTTTGTCACTTCTTTAACTGTTGAACACAATTTGTGGTTACTCTGACAGGTATAGTAATAGCTCCCTAAGTATGAATAATTTATTAATTTAATATATTTTAACACATAGCCGCACTAATTTGTGCAGACAAAACGATCGACATATACGATTATCGTATAAATTGTTATGCATTGCATTTATCTTTCAATTCAGAAAAAAAAATCGTTCCAAGCAGATGTTTCCATCATTATCGCAGCCACGTTACATGAATTAGTCCAATACTTTCCAATCGATGGTTCGTAAAAACTTGGGGTTATTCGTGGCCAAGTTGTCTAAGGTGCCGTCTTAAGACCACTTACCTCCCCGCTAAGGCCGTAGGTTCGAGTCCCGCTCTCTCTTAAAATTTGTGATAGAGTTTGCCAGTTTTAATCCTTCAGGAATAAAACCGGATAAACTCTATTAGATTCAAAGTACTTGAAGTACTGAAACATTGGCAAACAATGGTCAAGTAGAAATTAACTAATAAAGTTTCTTTCAGATGTAGCCCGAAGCATTATATAAGCATTCTGATGAAAAGTGATTATGTAGAGGTTTCTATTTACAAACAGAATAGATAAGGGAGGATAACATTTTATTTTATTTGTTTAGAATATTAAGCTGTTAAAATAATATTTCAAATTTCAGTCTCCAAAATGATATATATTTCGTATTTGTTTCAACAAGATTTCAATCTCCAAGTAAAATGTAACATTTGAAAGCTATACATAAAACTCAATAGCCAGATTTACGTAATTGTTTATTACGGCACAAATAAGGGAGATAAGCTAAATATCTCTTTATGTGTTTCCTTTTATCTGCCGTTCTTAATATTTAAGACAGGAAACACCAACGGATTGGCATATTTTGGCAAACCGTTTATGGTATATTGTTATCTTTATCACTGAATAAACAATTTATTATTATTGCTTTTGCTCTAAGGAACGATAACGTATATGATGTTAAAATAAAGGTGCTCTGGGGAACTCTACAATTTTCGAATGTTGTGAAATTTACTACAAGAATGAATGGAGAAAAATGTTTGAATTGCATAAATGAAATCGGGATTATATCAAACTTATAGTTTCATCCAATTATACGTGTATCAATTTTTAAATTAAAAGTTGTTTTAATGCATATGTTTATTTAATGCCAGTTAATATAAATATATTAATATATACTAGATGCACCAAATATAACTGTAGCAGTGCTTCCAAATACTGAATTGGTAGAAAACAATTATACCGAGTTGAGATGTAATACCAGTGGTGTTCCCAATAACTACAACTACGTTGCCTTAACACAAACCTGGGGAAATGCAACAATACCAAACCCTCGACCCCAGATCTCAACCACGCCTCTTCATAGTTCACTCAGATTTGATTCTTTACGACTTGATGATACCGGTACATACACATGCGTTGCCAACAATGGTGTTAGAGACGATGAAGGAATCTTAAACCAGACTAGCACCATTGGGATACTAGTACAAGGTATGTTGATAAAATGTTGCTATGTCTTATATTTCTGAAGTGTCACTTTGTATTCATTTATAGTGTCATCAAATTGGTTTCAATAGACACACTTCGAAAAACACAAGAAAGGATTACATCACAAAATAATATTTTTTGAATTATATACGAAATGCAGATAAATGAGATTATTTAAACTGACAGTACGATATTTGTTTTAATCTTCAATATAAGCTGTATTTGCATTCAACTAACCATAGTATGTGGAACAGATCTAGAGTGGTGAATAAACTACGCATGTCATTTTCCCTTGATTAAAATTGGTAATTAAATAATAAAGTAACATTTTCTTACACAAATTAGATAAGATCAAGTGTAACTATATAAAATAAGACACTGCCACCAAGTAATTAAGGACGTAGTTAAGAAGTGACAACAAGGTAACCGCACTGGAAATGTAGGTAGCACTAGACGCCACTTGGGATATATATTCTAAACAGTAATTCATATGATTTCACAGTTAACTATAAATTAAACTGTTTTATACTGTCTTCTGTTTAAGTTTCACCGAAAATATTAACCAAAACATTAACATTTGCGTGCGCAAAATCAGGAAATGTGAGGATAAACGTCCCGTTTTATAGTGTCCCGCCTGCGAATAGCATAAACTTTACTAGACAGGATGGTGTACAAATTCAGAACAGCAGCAGAACAACCGTGTCATATGAACTATCGCCTGTTATTACTAAGTTCTATGGTGAAGATGTAACACTGAACGGCAGTATTGCATATCTCCAAATAACTAATATACAAGAGACAGATTTTACAAACTACACGTTAGACGTAACAAACACTCTTGGCAGGAATCGAACAATAATATACCTAATCCATCAGAGTAAGTTACTTTTGACAGTGTATTTGTTGTTCTCCTTGTCTTCTAGAAATCATAATTTACTTTGCTAAACTATGGTGTCAAGGTACATTTGTAAACATACTCGAATGCATCGTTGATATCGACTACAATCATGAAGACATCAGCGTATAGTATGACGCATCTGTGCAAATTGAACGATGCTTGATGACGTGACTGTCAAATCTCTAAAACAGCACTTTAAGAACATGACTGATCAAACCAAATATCAGATATATTGCTTAAACATGCGACATTTACTGCCAGGGTAGTAAATATTTGTAACAGGAGACTATCAAATTACAACACTACGCTAGTCTATCTGCTGATGGTGAACTAACCCAGATACATGTATAGAGTGCATCTCCGTCGAATTTCAAATTTTCGCAATTGGGGTTAAACATATTTTACGGCATATACAAACACTTTTTGAAAATTAATGTTTTGCCATTTACATGTTTTAACAATAATCTAGTAGTACAATGTATGCATCATTATAACAAAAACAATGCATTGATGACTGTAAAATTTTGAAAAAGGGTTCTCTGATTTGAATCATGTACTGAATCACATAAAACCTGCCCTAGAGCCATATTCCGGCTTTTATATGCCAGTTAGGGCTTTAACCTAAGTGATATAGGAAATTGATGAGGTTGTTTCCGCTTAGAAATATTCACCAGCCGTGAAATATCACGTTGTAATTATTGATCTATATTTAATGAAACTTCATATCATTTACAAAACAATGCGTGTATGTGCGTGCACTCGTGTGTGTGTGTGTGTGTGTTTGTGTGTGTGTGTGTGTGTGTGTGTGTGTGTGTGTGTGTGTGTTTTTCATCATATAAGTAAAACACAATTTAGTGATATAAATGTTATTGTCTCTTTTATTTAATAGTTTTAGCATAATATAGTTATGATATTATTGTACGGTTCTTTTTCATGGCTATCAACATTCTTTATATATTTCCAAAAATATACCAAATAATATACCATATACATATTTTGCGAGATAAAATATATCATAGAAATCTGGAATACAATTGCAAATTCGAATGAAATAAAACACATATTTCACATTGTGTATAGTTTATAAATTATTAAACCGCATTTCTAATAACCCTTTATTTTTAATAAGTTACATTGAATTTGTTTGTTGGTTTTGCATCCAATTATTATATTAATTCCAATTTTCAAAAAAAATATTGATTTTCTTATCGTTTAAATGGATATATCAATAATTACTGATAATGGTAGAGTCAATTTAGAAATAGGTTTCTAATAATTGCGATTAATGAAAGCCATAACATATATTCATATTCATATTACACTTGATATAAAGCAAGTGAATTCAGGTTACGTAGGTTATGTTACACAATTTCTAAATCAAATTATGAAAATCCTAGTTTAGCGAGATTGTTCACTCCTTGATCAATGTTTTATTGTTTGCACATTCACAGATGCTCCGAATAAGCCTACAAGTTTCAACAGACACGTCGGTGAAACTGAAGTAGTCGTATCATGGGAAGCTGGTTTTCATGGAGGAAATAATCAGACATTTGTCATACAATTAAGTAAAGACAGATATGTATGGCTAAATCATTCATTCGTTTTTGGTGGTAAGAATACAACAGGATTCAAGATGAATAGTACTTTGGACAAGTTATCGAAAGGAACTCAATACTACGTACGGATATACGCATTCAATATAAATGGAAGCAGTGCCTATACAGATGTATTAAACTTTACGACAAATCCAGGTAAGTTAAAAAGTATGTATTTTAATACAAAAAGTGTATATGTTTTTGTTGACATTTCAAATATATAAGAAAAGTAGTTCAAGTCAATTGCATAATATATTTCCATATATGTACATGTATTTCGCAACGTATGTTTGAATAAAAAAGCATATGAAATTTTCGTTTTTCTTATAAGATTAAACACAACATTATTTTGTTCAATATGATAAAAATAGATACATACCCTTTATCATATACCTAGTTACAATTTTACCTAAAAGTCGACGGTTCTTACATGTATCTCCATACTCAAGTGGATCAGATACTTTACACAAGACGTTCAAGAAATTTGGTATTTAGATTTCAATGCAGTTCATAGAACATTCATAGAATATTCACTGAACTATATGTACCGAAGCTACAAATTATACGAATATGTCGTATAATTAAATCTCTGTTAAATATCAACGTTAATATTAATAGCTGTCATTCGTTAATTTCCACTACCTCATCTTGCAATGTGACGATAGGGGAAACGAGATGATGTATACACTCGTTAACTAGGTTTATACTCCTCAGTAGCGTATTTGCTAATGTGCGTTATAACGCTCTGGCCCATATTGTCAACAATGCGTGTATTGTACTAATTATAGTTATTCTAAATATCCATTGCATTCATGCTACTGTGATGGCTGTGCTTCAAATTCTGCGAATCTTGTTGGTGATATATTTTCATATTTCCAATTGATCAACTTTGTACAAATACTAAATGTTTTGTTGTGTGAAGCAGCCATTTGTAATAATAAAAAACGTCTCCTGCCTGAAGAACATACTCAAACATAGGTAGTTATTGTCCATTTGCTGATTACTATTGTTACCAATGTTTCTAAATGTAAAGCAAAGTATACATCAAATAATATATTACACTCGAGAGATATGAAAACACAACACAGGAAGATATATGGAAACATATCACAGGGTTAAGAAAGGAATTATTTTGAAATGAAAACACTGATCTACCTGAAGAACATACCTAAACAAGCAAATAAGATAGATTAAATGTATATACAATTTTAAATATATTGCTAAACACCGAATTGTAAGACTAAAAACACACTAATACCAGCAACATACGTTGCCCAAATTCGTAAAGAACTCAGTGAGTATGCGACGTCATATTGGTACCAATAGCTTATTGTATTTAAATGATAAACAAAGCCATACATCCAACAATACATTACACTCGAGAAATATAAACACTGGAAGAGATATGGAAACATATCACTGGGTTTAGAGAGGACATAATTAGAAATAAACAAATGGACACAAATACAGGTGATACTTGAATATTCAGTAGTAATTCAAGTAAACAACCGACAACATCAACAGACAATAATTACTTTATGCTTTGGATATACACTCTGCTAAGTTTGTTGAGTTTTCATATCTTTCCGTGTGTTGCGTTATCATATCTCTTGAATGTATATTAAACTACACTGTATATATGTATTGATGTAACTTCTGTTTTATCAGATATCGGTTTAAACGTTGGCTAATCTTAATGTAATATAGTGTGTGTCTTTAAAGTGTTTTTACGTTACCAAGCCCTGTCTTCCCATTTAATAAATTTACAGATCTCCGAACTTATTGGAATGATAGTATTGCACTTTGGCAAACATTCTATTCCCATTGTTTATTTCAATTAGTATTCATACTTCCCAAATCCCATGGAATATTAATCACGAGAATGCTCAAAATACTTGAAATAAAATTAAAAAGCTGTTAAATGTTTACATTATATATTTATGAATTGAGTACTTCTCTAAAGTTATACATTTTTCACAAAACTTACTTAGAATTACTTCTTAAGTTATATGTAACTACAGATTATTTAGTGATATATTTTGCTGGTGAGAGTGTCTTCCGATTGAACTTCAAATCGTGTTCCATATGCATGTAACAAGTAAAATATTAAATAATATTTATTTGATGACCATATTTTACCAAAGACTAGTAATTAATTTACACTAATACTACATTCATGTAGTAGGCAATGACAAATTGAAATTTAACATTTATTTAATGTAGGAAACTAACTAACTGTAGTATATAGGAAAGAAAGCGTTTTGCTTTTACATATTTTAATACACACAGGTTGTGTGTATCACATGGGCAATTATATCTTGCATTTTTATAACAACTCCTTAATACATTATTATTACTGATTATTATTACTGATCCAGAGGTATCAACAGTACCGCCCCCACAATTTGCTCCAGTAATTGGTGGTGTTGTGGGCATTGTCATCATTCTGGCTATAGGCGCAGTAGTTGCAATAGTAGTGTTTAAGAGGAGGAATGGAACACTCCGAGGTAAAAGTAAGTTTGTTGGATAAACATTTGCTCATGTTTTGTTTATTGAATGTAAATAATGTAAGGTACTAAAATGTTGTAATCAAAATCATGAGACATGAATGAACTTAAAATATATGTACCTGTTAATTATGTTAAACGTTACATTTGTAAATGATTTGTTTTGGACATTTTTTTTTATATAAAACAGTGTTGTTGTTTTTTATCAAACCATTAGAAGGACAATCCAATTATACTTTTATTTAAAAGAACTGTTATTTTTTAAAATTATGCTAGAAATGATAATATTAAAGTGTCAGCTTTAATTGTATCATAAATCTCTAAATACATTGTTGGAGACAACAGTATTGTACATCATATTTTAGAAATTTAATGATGGCTACTTTCAGAAAGAATATTCGTTCTATTAGAATGTAAAGTCGCCATATTTCTATGGTTGCTCAAACGTCATTTTGTAGTAAATAAAATACCTTCACATGACTTTGTGTTAATTTTTGTTTGAACCAAACTACAAGAATTGTGTAATTCCTTGCAGAGAAAGACGATATGATTAAAGCCACACATGACAGGTATGACTATCAAGTGTGATATCCAAAAGAGAGGAATTTTCATGTAAAAAGGTTTGAGCACGAAAATGACCATGAATAATTCAAAAACAATTTAAAGGTAGTATATCAGGAGAAATCGCTATGAATGTCTTAAAGACAACACTTTCAACAACAATACAAAGCAATGCATGATCATTTACAATAAAACTCGAATAAGTCGCCAAACCTTTACAAAAACAGTAATGTGATTGGAGTCGTGATATCGAAACGGAAATTCAGATCTAGAAATGAATATTCCACATACAGTGCTTGACAACCTTCATCTCATCATTTATATCTTTCTAAGTAAATTTGTTTCACTTAAGTCCGTATACGTGTCTGCATGGTTTCGGAGATTCAATAAAACCGATTATTTTAGTATATGTACGTATATTTGTTCTATACTAAGGGGGCGTGAAATGTGCTGTATAGGAACAGATAAAACTATCGATTATTATATTTTCTTATTTTGGCTGTGTTCTGTGCTTCTTGTGGATTCTTTTATCAGACTTTAGTGTACGTACATGTATAAACTCATGTTAAAATTTATACAACAGCCCTCGTTTGAAATAATTATTTAAGATAATAATTAAATAATTAATTAAGATTAGTGATAGAAACATTAAAAACATCAACAGGAATAGCAGTGACATCACCAGTAACATTAACAGAAACAAAACTTATGTTAGTTACAATAGTTGCATCAACAGGACCAGCAGTGACATCAGCATTAACAATAACATAATCAGCTGTAACCGTAGTAGCAGTAGTAGTATCAACAATAATAGCAGTGATGATAGCTGTGACTTTAACAGAAACAACATTAACGGAAGTAACAATAGTAACACCATGATAATAGTGACATCAGTATGAGCATTGACAGTAACAACACTAATGGTAGAAACAGTAGTAGCATCAACAGGAAAAGCAGTGACACCAGCAGTTACATAACCAGAAACAGGAGTAACTGTTGTAACAGTAGTAGCATCAACAAAAATAGCAATGACATCAGCATTAACATTAACATAAACTGCAGTAATGGTAGTAACAGTTGAAGCATCAGCAAGAATAGCAATGACATTATCAGTAACATTAACAAAAACAACAGTAACTTTAGTAACAGTAGTAATATCAGCAAAATTAACAGTGACATAAGCAGTAATATTAACAGAAACAGCAGTAACTGTAGTAGCATCAACAAATAATAGCAGTGATCAATTATACTGCAGGTTATGCCGATACAATGAGACGTTTGCGTAATTTTAATAATTGATAACCCCTCACGATCAAACTCGACGATATATTCTATTCCTATTTTAAATTGCAAAGTGTGGTTCAGACGTAAACTTTTATCAGACGTTATTGCGTAATGTACTGCTGTGGAATTCATATATAATAAATGATGGAGTACCTGATTTTCTGCTGTCAAACTCATATATAATACATGATGGAGTACCTGTTTTTCTGCTGTCAAATTCATATATAATAAATGAGGGAGTACCTGGTTTCCTGCTTTTTTTCTTACATGTACGTATAGGTGAGATTTATGATAGATACACGACTTCACACAAATATCAACACATATACAATATCCTTTTGTTTAACATAACTTCCTCTTTATGAAAGGGCATTTATACTGGAATACGCAAGGATACGTTTAAAATATATCAAGACAAACACAGGTTAAATACATTAACTTTAGAAAGAAGGTTCTTCAAATGTATATATTATAACGTATTACAATTTGAAAAAGGCGCAATATTTTCAACTAAACACATTGTGATGATACAGCTATGAAGCAACATGTAAGTTTTTACGTGTATGCATGATTATATAATGCTGTTGCTGGGAAGTGTAATACAGCGCGATTTTTGTTGTAATACAACACCACCGATCAAAAACTTCTTTGTTAGTCATACATGTGTAGGTTAATTACATTTTGTAAACATTTATGATAAGACTTATCTGCGGCTCAATTAAGGTGCATCTAACAACCTTTTGACTATATAACTGTCAAAGCAGTGTCCATTTATTTTTACCTTATTATGTAGGTAGTCTATCTTTTTTTTCAATACAACATTTAGAGTCAAGTATATCCAATAAATGCCAACGGAACTATTAAGTAGTTTTGCTAAAGTATGCGATATTTCAATAATTGTATGTGCAAAGTCGGTAATATTTACATTGTCTTACGTACATGTATAAATGAAATTTGTAATGTTCATAGTTTGCTTAAATAGGTTAAATAGTATTTCGGATGAAAAACCCAACATGCCATGTTGTTAGTGCTTATATCAACATCTACCAGGACCAGTTGTTTTGATATTGAGCAAAGAAAAAAAGAAAGAAATATAAAACAATAACAAACCTAATTCGAAATCCAATTTCATATGCATTCGATATTGGTTAATTGATAATTTATCATGGCCATGTGGCTTTTTGCAGCGTCTGTGCTCTAAAGGTCTCACGTAAGGCTAAAACAACAAATACACACATATGCATGCAGACTCTGTCGTACATACTTACACGCTCATGCGCAAAAATTAACACACACACACACACACACACACACACACACACACACACACACACACACATGCTAACGATACCATGCTGAAACCGAAATGATCATTATCTTCAGCATTCACAATATAATAAGCAAATCATTGCATGTGGTTTAACTGTTACATCTACTGTCGTGAATAATTTCACATATTGGAAATAAATGATTGGTGTGTTGATTATTGACATATTTTCTTGTTTTTTTTTATACAGAGAAGGACCATATACATCAATGCAATATTCAACGGGCAGTGAAAGCGAGTATTTAGAATTAAATCGTGAACAAGGTAAACACGACATAATTTATTTATAAATGTATAAAAGAAACCAGCGATGCTATTCCCGATTAATCTTCTAACATCACTTGTAATTATCACAAAACATGACTGTATACCTTTCCGTGTTGTAGTAGCATTAATATAAGTTAGCATTCAATAGTATATACTTTTCGTGTTTAATATGTAAGTCAATGTACTAATGATTGTACAACTATTTATTAATTCAATGCAATTACGTATTTATATTGTTTATATGCAATGAACATCTTCATATTTTTGAAAATAAAATAGTATTGTATTTGTTTATAGAAAGATCTTCAAATGGAAATAATACAACATCTCAGTAAGTACATACAATTAAGTGCATTTCAAATTTTAATTTAATATATAAAAATAAATATTTAAAAATGTGTATGTCTTTAAAAACTGATCTACATTTCCCGTTAACTTTGTGCAATTTCTAACTGAATTTAAAAGAATGCAAAAACAGTTCATAATATCAATAAGGTAATAATAAAAAAAAAATATGTTAACAGAAGAGGAAAATGTAAATGACCCATCCACCACAACAATATATAAAGTATATATACTTACATGTACCTGCGAACAACACATTATAATTTCAACCACTGGGATACAATTATCTATCTAATATGTGTTTTTTGTTGCCTTATGTTTTTATTTTCCAAGCAGAGAGGGACCATATACATCAATGCAGTATTCAATGGGCAACGAAAGCGAATATTTGGAAATCAGTCGTGAACAAGGTAAACGCTAATTAACTATATTCTACCCGCACTCGTCTTAGCGGTCATTAACCTCGACGTTACATTGTATTTATCACAATATTAAGCTATATATGCTGACAAGTGTTGTTTATATATTATAACGCTGTGCAATTGTTTTACACAGCTACTGATTATTGCCTTTAAAAGAATTGAAGTGATATATTTACAACTGAAAGTATTACACTGAGGTGAATATTACCATTTTGTCAATAGGGACATATTACGTTGAGAAGAATATTATGTTGAAAGGGAAATTACTTTGAGGGGTACATTACATTGAAATGGATTCTACTTTGAGGGGTACATTACGTTGAAAGGGATATTACTTTGAGGGGTACATTACGTTGAAAGGTATCTTACTTTAAGGGGTACATTATGTAGAAAGGGATATTACTTTGAGGGGTACATTACGTTAAATGGATATTACCTTGATGGGTACATTATGGTGAAAGAGATATTATTTTGAGGTATACATTACGTTGAAAGGGATATTAATTTTAGGGGTTCATTACGTTAAAAGTATTATTACTTTGAGGGATACATTACGTTGAAAGAACTGCTATGCTCAGAGATATATATTATATTATGTTAAGAGAAATATAATGTTAAGACATATTACGTTAAAATGAATATAACGTCGTTGCATTACTTGGTAAACATTGGACATTTTCGTTTTGTTAATTATGTATAACATGTTCATTGTATATCGATATTTAATACACACATCAATACAACATCGAGTTATTTGTTTCAAAGTGTTTTCATTGGGAAGAGTGCGACGCAATTTCTAGAAAACCAAAACGATACAATTTATGGTATAATACGTTAACATGTTAGTAAACAAAAACAATATTTTAAAACAAAACACATGGTTCCTTTCTAAAAGATATAGTTGACATTATATATTAAATTTTCTGTGTATATGATTTTTCAGGTCAGCAACAAACTGACGATAGGAATGTGTATGTTAATTTACAGCTAAACGCTCAGTAATGACGTGTCCTGGCGTTAGAACTGTGATTGTTGAATACTTACGATAGAGGTTGCGAGTTCGAATCCCCAGCGTGTCCTGGTAGCCTTACAACAATCGAGAGCTGTTCATATATACTTTGAGTTTACTTTACAATCGAGCTAAGCAATAGTATAAACTATACATGTTTGCTAGATTATTATCTACATTATTCAGTTAGATAATATTACATGGGAATAGACAGCTCAATATGTACATCTTAATTTGTAACTGATGTTTTATGATTTTCTCAATCCTTACATATTAATATATAGTTGTGAGCACAGTATGTACTCGTATATATTTTGTGCATACTTTCAAATAATAAATCATACATGTACTTATCATTATGCTTGATCACAAACATTATACAATTAGTACCTTGGAAATATTACATGTCTAATATTTCGTCCTCGTGAGCAGACTTTGTGTTTATAACTGAAACGCAATGTTTAATGATTAACTGTGATTTAATAGAAAACAAATAGAGTGAAAATCTAAAGTTGCTATTAAAGTTTTTGATGAATGTTTTATTGCTATAAACAGCTGTAAACATTTATCAGTTATTAAATACGAATGTATACGTCGCATTAACCATAAACTGTACACATTGTATATAAGTATATTAATCAGTTTATATTTGATAATGAAATTCTATGAAACTAAAGAATATGCGTTGTTGGTAGTTGTGCAATGGTAACATCAAACGAACACGAAGTTGATATTTCTTGTTTCAGCAACCACGTCTCTAATTTAAGTTTTGCTAGAAAATTGAAAACAGGTGACGCCGTTGCTATGGGGGCGTGTTTTTGTGTCAAAACAATGTCGTTTTTTATAGTATAAATGTCTGTATATAGCAATTATAATAAAGAGAGGTTATAAACTTAATATTTTTTCGCTAATAGTATTCAATATTATAACAAGTATAGGTTTTAAAGGATAATTTAATATAAAAATGTGCGTGATAATACTATAATCAATTATTAAAATAATGAGGTGTTAAACACCATTTGAAAGAGGGTATTTTACCTGTATACAACGTCAGAATTATTTGGGACAGGCAATAACAGTATATCTCTTCGTAACATATCAATGCCATATTGTGATAGTTCACTTCAACGCAAGTTGCAAGAAGTCTGATTGAGATGTTCAGCGTCAAAGTGTACTTGAAATACGGATAAGGTTAATAACATTGGTGGGGGAGCACATTGCGACAAATATTATTTCTGGCTATATGCTTTGAGAAGGATTGGTGTGGTGAAACTCATAGGATTAACTCTTGTGGTGGGACTGGGTATTGCTCAATGCACATTAGTTTGGTTTGATACTTTTAGTTGAAATTGTTCTCAAACATTATAAGTTTAGTTGAGTGCTAGAACTGGGCATTGTTTCATGCGCATTAGATTATTCCGAAGATTTATGTTTAAACAGTCTTCAAACAACTAAGTGTATTATTATGCTGGAACTGATCATTGTTCTAAGCATATAGTTTTGGATTGAGTTTGAAACAGTTCTCAAACATATGCTGTCTAGACACTGTTGTCTGAACAGCTGGTCTCAGTCAAATAAAATAGTATTGAGCAACAGTTAGTCCAACACTACAAGGTTTGGAACATCATACTGTATATAGATGACAAGTTTGATCATTTGTTTGTATGATTTTTAAATATAAGACTCATTGTACGTTTTGTTTGAAGTTTACGAATCCTAAGGCAAGAAGCCTGAGGAAAATGTATATACAAGTTATATACTATTCGTTTGAATACAAGTATTTAACATAGTTTTAAACTATGCTTTTTCACATCTCAATCCAGCTTAAGACACAGCCGCCTTACAGAAGATCCCAGTTTTATATTCAATATACTTTCACAAACATCTTGACAGATTGATAATATTCTTTCCATTATCTTTCATAAACATACTTTATGAACCTAATACATGTATCTTCTTTATATTTGTTTTCTGTCGTTCGAAGGGATCATTTCTCTATATATTATGGCAAATTACAATTTATATGTCTACTACTATTTACATGTTACTTATCCAACTGCTTTGAAATGGGGTTGGGATGGGTAAGAGTGGAGTGTATAGTGCTTCCTGTGTCCGTCCGTATCACCTTACTAAAATACAATCGCTGTGAACACTCTACCAGCATTATTTTCCATCCGATTCAAGTTGATGAAACTTCACCCAGATGCTCAGAACAGAGATACTTCGGATGCGTTTGAGATTTGCAATTATTTCGGGTAAAGCTCAATGAAATCGTTACTAAAGTAGAAAAAAACCCGTAACCGCTCCTCTTACTTGATTGTTAATCCTATATTGAAGAAATTTCATATACATGTAGGTGTTAGAACCAAGACACCTCGTCCGAGTTTGTCTTTTTAGATTCTGGGGTCAAGGTCACCATTAAAACTTCGGCAGGGGGCGGGGCATTTATGTCGATATTATTCGTTTCTTATCGTTTTTTTATCAACTAACAAATGTGACTGTAAATATCGTGTGGACGTTGGACGTTTTTCTTAACCTTTGGTAAATATTTTTATTTAAATATTAAGTGGAAAAACGAAAATTTAAAGGAGACCCATAATGTTATATTAGGGTGCTGATCATTTATTTTTTAACGAGAGTTTGAGATGATAAATATCTACTTACCTTCCAACAATGTTTTTTTTATCAAACACTAAGTGATAAGTTTATGAGTAATGTTCCATAATGTCAAAATGTCCATGACAAAAAAAACCACAGTAAATTTGAAACTATATTGCGACGTCAGACTACCTTTACGAATTGATAATCTGAGAAAAGAGAGAACAATTGGTGAGTGATAAATAGCAGCATTTATGCATTGTTCTAATTTTGGTGAAATTGATCTTGACCTCTTTCTCCATAAACCTCGACCCCAACCCAAAATGATTTTTTTTTCTGTCAATTATAACTGAAGATACTGCTATTGCTAAGATAACATTATTCTATTAATAGTATCAATGATATTAACAAAATATAAAATGTGATATTAAACCAAAATTTACCAACATTTTTACTTCTTTATTTAGATATCATTTAGATAAAACTTTGTGTGTGAATTCGATATGGGAGCATATTGGAAGCAATACGTAACAGAACAGACGGACGAACATGGGTAACGTTATATGCCCCCATTTCATAGCAGGGTAAAAAAAAAGTCTAGGTGAAAAAGCATGGTTCTGGTTATGACACCTAGTGTAACAAAATGATTACAATAAGGGTTTTTGTTGCACTAAGGGTTGCTACGATGATTCGCATCAGATCTTCATTATATTTCTACTACAGTAATGAATATCTCAAATGCATATGTAAACAACATTATACGTTATACAGACACACCTTAAGAAGCAATTTGAAACATAACCTTTTGATTAGAAGTATAACAAAAATATAGTACACATCCTAAGTTTTTAGTATAACCAGTATATACTATTACGCAACTTTTATTGTCACTTTTCTGCCTGTTTCACTGTAAAACAAAAAAACGTGATACTATTTCATATATTTGATGTTTCATAGCCAATGTCAATTGACAGTAAGGAAAACTCCTGTTTAGTCCTAGGTCTTCAAATGGACTTGGCTGCTGAAATAGCATAAGCCATAATCGTTATGACATGCATCATTTTGTAAAAACCCTGGTAGCGAGATGTGAAACATTGCACCATTGTACACAGAAACGAAGACAATTATACATAATATGGCAGAATTAAAAGTCATTTTGATATTGATCTTGATACCTGTAATCGTCATACTGCATATGCCATAAAGACGTTCATATTAAATATTGAGTATTGTATTAGTTTCCATTAGCTAACAATATTCCTCCTTGTGTTATCTATATCATCTTGTACCATGTTATTGATATCACAGCGATGTAATACTACAACTAACGGCATACTTTTGACAAAACATTATGATTTGAAACTTTTAGTCGTTGAGAAGATTGTTTAGAGACATTGAAATATAAAGATGTATGTATTATCGAATGGTTTATTCATAACGTGTTAAACTCTATTCCTAACTTAATTGTTAATATAATATCTAAAATGTCTAAGTGTGTTTGTCTTATTTATTTATTCGTCTTTTTTTTTTGTTTGATAGTATATTTATGTAACAGACACATATTTTCATACTGTATATGATATAAACCAGATCTTATTTATTATTGCGTATTGTTCTCGTTATTTCTCTAACATAGCAAATCTAAATGACCTAATATATTATATAACTATTTACACTGTAAACCAGTAATTAACGTGGTCTAAAATTTCGATGTCATGAAATAAGTTTATTGAAATTGCATAGACTGTATTAGTTTCAGGTTGTACAGTAACATATTGTTAGGCAGACAGGGCGTTTAAAAGACTTTTTTGCATGTAAAATAATGTATTTTTGGTATAAATAAAATCAATTTATTTCATAAAAAAATCATTTTAAGTTTTAGGATTGAAGGAAATTAAAACTGGTTTATTCTTGTAAAAAAATAACTTTTGTTCATGTAGCCGTATGTCTACTTAATTCACGATAAGCATGTTAAATCCACGTTTATCGATTTTATACATGTAATGCATGTAATATGTGCAAGCATTAGGCAATATTACTCAGGTTAAAATGAGATTATTTGTCGGTTGCAATTTTCCATCATGCAGGATAACGTTGTGACAAATTGTATCCAGCGTTTTAACTTAACCATTATGCACGGTATTATGTTTGTCTATAGTTTACTCATATCAATATCCGATAGCGGCATGTTTTATAGAATCAAAACTAACTTAGTTTTGTATGGGGTTGTTGATTTCTATTCAGACGAAAACTGTCAATTTAATTTCATATCCGAGAATTAAGAGTTATTTTATTAGGACGTAGGTCGAGTAATCTAGGTAATTTAATATATTTTATGTGTATGTATTGATATTTAGCTTATATATGATATATGTCTTATGGAATAGGAAGATACAATTTTTTTCGAGTGATCATCAAATTGTACCACAAGGAGAAAAATGCTGAACTAAAGTAATATAATATCAAGCATTCGGTGCTCATTGTTTTTAACTTATATACTGACTTCGCTCGTGAAATTCATACACGTTTTTTCGCAGGCATCTGTATTTACTGGTTTGAAACAATAAAAGCAATAACAATGCATACTGTTGCTTTAAGTCATAAGTTTTTAAATCATTTTCGTATGACTTTGGGTTAGTCCTTGTGAATCAGGATCATCTTCAAAAATATAAATGTCGATTCAGGTAGAGGAATAATGTATACTTATTTTCTCCACATATTTACATCAAACATTATCAACTTTCATCTAATAAAGATCCAAAAAAGCGGAAATACCGCTATTGTGAAATTATTATCTCCCTTTATGAAATCATTCAATACTACGACTCCACTGTATCTTCCTGATCTAACGGATTACTATGTTTGTCCTTAATATAGCGTGTGAGTAGTTATACATCTTTAACTGGATCCTGCTCACATGAAGCTATCAGTTTATGTAGTCAAGTGTTTCTTCAGTCCAGATGTGTTGCATGTAAAGACATTGTAATTTATAAGTTATATTTGACACCAATTATATGGGCTTGGTTGGTGTTGGTTGGTGCAATGGTATTGTGTCCCTGATTTGTATTGTAGCTAAACGCGCTCGCCTTCGTGATCTGGTATGTGGAACTATGTCCAGATGTTCACAATATGTGTAGTATACCCTTTAGTAGTGTCTAGCTGTTTTATCATGATAATAAATAGTTAGTGTTACCCCTTTGTATCAAAGTTGGAATTATATTTTTAGAAGAACTTAAAAACTAACAGCATAAATGACTATTACTATCAATAAAGTAAATGATTTGTAATTAATCTATATATGAAAGTGTTATCAAAATAGATTACCTTTGCTTCAGTAGATACATAAGAGTTCTTACATTAGGGTTATACATAAGTACGTCCATACCTATACTTTAGTGTACCTATACATTATTGATGTGTCCAAAATGCAAATGTACATATGAAAACTATGGCTTTCACAGATACTTCGAGCTAATTATAAGTTTAAAGGTTTACATCTGCTTTTCTCATAATCTGGTCTTAGTATTACAAGCATGCATGTATGTATGTTTAACTGGCTACATTGTTTGATCTAGAGTATAACATAAAACGCACCATATGTACCAGATTATGTATTAATGAGATTCAAATAATGCTGATTCCCTTCTAGTTCTGCTATTGTTGTAGTATTAATTTGTGATTTACTTTACCTTATTGTCGAGGATTTAAATACGCTACAGTATTAGAAATCATTGCAAGTTGTGTGGTAAAGGTTGCTACGTAAATGCTCAATGAAGTAATAAAGTAATATTTACAAATAGAGTTTAGATCAAATATAACTATAAGGCAGTTATTACATGTACATGGTTGACCTTATGAACAATACAAATATAGTAGTCACATATGTAAGTTGACGACAGACAAGATTCTGTGTCGTGATGGAATGCAATATATTGTAAATTGGATTTTCAAGGTACATGCATAGATGAGCGGCTTATCATACAACACTCACTAGTCAGGAAATCAAATAGCAACATAAGCGTATATAATGAACCAGTTTAGAAACAATGTATGACGCTTTATGGATAGGTGCATGTATACAAATTACTCAGTTGAGATGTATTTGCATATATAGTATGCAAACAATACAGACAACTTGTTGCGAGTTATTACAGTATCGGGACTGCATTACTTCCCTTGAACCATTAAACACTTACAAATTAGTTATTAAATTAACATTCAACCAAGGTTTGTGTACTGGCCACTTTTGATTAATTCTTTTTTTTTTAATTTCAGTGCTGGTAAAAATGAATAAAATGCATTTTTTGGTAAAGATGGTATTGATTCCGAAAAAAATATTATAAATTTTTGGCAACATTTCGGGAATTGCCTGAAAGTTAGGGGAAATAAATTATATATTAAATGGTGAGATGAAATGTTAAAATAATTGTCGATGAGCATTCTGTATGTACTTTATTCGTCATTTCATGGACACGTGTGTCTGGATCGCCTTATTCCTCTACCTGATTCGACATTTATATTTCTTGAAAATAGTCTGGCGCTGAACTGTGGACTGAGATGAGAACACTTTGATGATCTAGAGGAGATGTATATTCGGTGCTTTACGTCTCATAACACAATTACATTTCCAATAGGGTTCCATTGTACTACTCATGTCCAAAACACAATGGAAAAACAATTGCAGCATGTGTCTGAACTCCAATTCTTCACTGGTTCAAGATCTGCAATTATAAAGAAAAAAACATACACTGATCAGTTTTTTCTTAATTTGATAGTTTTGATAAAATCAACATTTCTCAAAGACACAGAATTTCCTAAAAAATTGGTATCAGCGTCAATTCTTTAGTGGTGATTAATAAATTACTGACCATTTAACATATTGTGGCAAAACACAAATCACTGCACACATAGTCCTTAAAAAAGAAGAAACAGAGAAAGTTTTGATTCTATCTCCTTCATTGGTTGGCCTGGAGTACTCAATGAAAATTAAAGTAGTACTACTAGTAGAACTAGTAGTAGTAGTAGTAGTAGTAGTAGTAGTAGCAGTAGTAGAAGTAGTAGTAGTATAAGTAGTGTGTGTGTGTGTGTGTGTGTGTGTGTGTGTGTTTAATTTGCTAGACTTTGATTAATTGAATATTTAGCGCCATGTTCATACCAACGAGGGCTAGCATATGATCAGTTAACCTACTAACATGTTTCTTTCGATCCTTGAGGCTTAACTAGTGCTCGAGCACACCCAACATCCACAAGTACATGTACCTTACACCGTTCCAACATGAACCAGTAGTGAGAGACGAATGATAACGATACACATTGGCGTATATCAACAAAGTATATAAAACTAAAATGTACATAAGAAGAAAGCATTGTATTTATATATTAAAGATAGAATGCAGTGTATGTTGATTTTAGTAATCTAATCACAGGCAACTGTATAATAAAGACAACAATGTTATATTATAGAATGCAGTCAAATACGTTTGTGTAGATGTTTAGTTGATAACGGACTCGTGTCCACTTCTTTGGTAGAACCAGTTCTGAATGATCTTTTTTGAGAGGCATCGGGTCGAGCAGTGAATCAAATTCGCAACCTCTGAAATGAGCGGCAAATATTCTATCCATTACACTACTGCCTGACTTTGAGTTTTTTGAGAATTTAATTGAGTTGTGTTTTCAACCTGATAACAGTGGGGTCATATTTGGACATGAGAATGAGACATCATATATGAAGATATATGAAGATGGTCGAGAGAAAATAATAGTATCTATTTATTAGCCACCTCTTGAAAATATTAGCTAAACAGTTTAAAATAATAACAGTCTCTGTATTTGTAATACGTGATGGACTGGTACCACACATTACGTAGGTAGATGCATTGGAAGTCGAGTCTTCACAAGCAGTCGACACCTATGTTAGATCAGGATTACCTTTATCACCAGAAGCACCAGAAGCACAACAGTTTATTGGTATAGCTATGACTGATTATGGCACCATGACACTAAATGATACTATTGTGAAACCAGTCTCCATTCAAACATATATCCAGAAACTGCTGGAAAATAAAACATTCTAAGGTCCTATCAGTGGCTCTCAATGGAAGGTGTTTTTATTGAATTCAACACTTAAACGTTCTAACAGTACAGAGCAATAGTTCAAGTGTACATAGGGATTTATAATTCCATGTCAATGTTAAGGAAATTATTTCAAAATTATTCACTTAAACAGAAATATCTGATGAAATCGCTGTGTGATATCAGCTACAAATTGATAGTTATAACCGAAAGATCTACAATCCTGCAGCTTCACTCCAAATATTGTCTATAATTAATATAGTTTAATAAAAAGCTTAGCTCTTTTGATTCTCTCGTCAGTATCGGAGCATGTATACGACAAACAAAAGAAAACATTGCCGGGTTTGGTCATCTGAAAACAATTTATAAACATTCTGGTGAAAATGGATTGAGATACATTTAGTGGCAATAATGGTGAGGGTGAACCAAAGTAAAAACAGTATTAGATGAAGTTCTACAGGCTGAATATTTCAACAATTTCTTTTTAGGACTTGAAGTGTGTGACTGTCAGTGGTTGGGGAATATTCTAATATATTGTTAATGTGAAACGTTTACATTATATTAATACTTAATTAGTATTTGCTTTATTAAACTTGTTTTGAAATCGACACTGTTTGGAATATAAATAATTTATTTGTGCGAGTACTGGAATAAATGTGTAATGGGGTGTTGTTAGAAGGACACAGCGTAAACTTCCCTCGTAATTGTATAAAACAAATCTGGACAGGTGGTGTATATTTGGTTCCCATAAGATTACCAACACATTATCTAAATATGGTTTTACTGAATGGAAAAATAGAACGTATACTGATTTACAGCATACACGACAGTCCCAATATAATCACTCTGTTTAACATTATGAATATGTAGATAATGCTCGGTTGGCGCTGTAGTCCAGAAACATAGTATTTAGCAAACATAATACAAGCATACCTTTGAATAAAGATGTAAATAACGGCAGTTTACAACGTCAAAAATGAGTAGATGCTTGCTGAAGAAGCTTGATACTGTCTAATAGTTTATGTATTTACAAAGCAATCAAATATTTGATAAACCAAAACAGAATTAAGACCTTAACATTCAATTTATAGCTAAAATGACTTACTTGATTGCACAATCCCATTTTTAAATGTTGCCCAGCCGTTAATTTCGAATCGCATCAGAGCCCCTACTTTTATCATTAACATTATCTCATTAAAGTACGTTAATACACTAAAACTATTTTGAGTTGTCGCGCTATACTTCACTTCCCTGTTACTTGCAAGTATCGTATTTATCAACAAAACCGTCTTGGTTGAAAATATCGATCGACAAACAAAATGTAATGCATGTGTGTGTGTGTGTGTGTGTGTGTGTGTGTGTGTGTGTGTATAAATACACAATTAATGTATGTTATAAATTGCACTCTACGTTAAATGTACCGGTGAGAAATTAGAGTATTGGTTAAAAGCACAACTTTTACTGTTTAGGTAGTAAATATTTGTAAGATGAGACTATCAAATTACAGAGCTACACTAGGTTATCTGCTGATGGTGATTTAACACAGTTCCATGTGTATAGAGTGCATTTCCCTCGAATTTCAAAATGTTGGCAAAGTCACATATTTTTCTTTCAAACACATGTAACATGTTTTTTTTTTAAATTAGTGTTTGTCAATTAAATAAATATATTAACAACAATCTAGTTGTATGCAACATTATAACAAAAACAATGCATTGATGACTGTGCAATATAGAAAAAGGGTTTGAAAAAGGTTTCTGATTTGAATCATGTATGAAGCGGCTTTTATATGGCAGTTGGGGCTTTAAATCAGTGTCAATGTTAGAATGCGACTCCACTCAAATCGATATATCTATATTGCATTTACATAAACCAAGCTGACAAATGCGTTAACGTTTTGCCGATTTTTGTTTTTTGAAATTATTTGCACGTTAGCAATTTATATTCTGTTCTCTTCTACAACTTGATGGATGTACTTATAAATCGGCAAAAACGAATTGCTAATCTGCTGTTATAATGCTTTAATTCTGAAAATTATAGTTGAGCAATCTAAAGCTACTTT
This sequence comes from Panopea generosa, assembly GCA_029582155.1. Taxonomy (NCBI): domain Eukaryota; kingdom Metazoa; phylum Mollusca; class Bivalvia; order Adapedonta; family Hiatellidae; genus Panopea; species Panopea generosa. The sequence goes on along the minus strand of CM055894.1, from coordinate 50,827,044 downwards.
TAAAATATTCGACTGCTTAAGTAGTTGACAAGGTATTCCTTAAATATTGTTATTTTAAATAGGTATTTAAAGAATAAAACAAATAACAGAAATATATAGTTTCCATGGCACTTTTTTGTGTTTTAAATTGTTATAATTTACCGCTTTACTGTTATATTGATAGTTTACATTTATATATACGACTACGTTTATAAACTATTGCAATTTCGCACACAAACTATATTATCAGTGGGAGTACGTGTAAATGTTACGGGATGCGTTACTTATTGACAATTGAGCTATTTATATCATATAAATACTCGTATGCACATAATCTGTAAAATGTTGCCTTTATTGACTTATTGTCGAATACTGCACATATTAGTTACTAGTACTTTATTTGTGCCTAAATTTTATACACAGATATGAATACACAAATAACCAAACCGGAGTTAGATACATTAAATCGGAACAGATTACGTAATTTGATCCTTTATGAAATAAACACGTATGCCATTGTTGTACATTTAATTGGTACAATCTGCTCATTGGTGTGATCAACAAAGACATCTGACCTTACAATATTGCTAACATGTTTGCATGTTAGCATTTTTCACTAGCTTGTAACTAAACCAACTTTTTTTTAATGGGGTTTAGCGTCAATTTCAACAAATTCCAGTTTATATATGGTATATCCATTTTTATTGGTGGAGAAAGACCTCAGAATAAATCTGAGTAGAACCACCGTCCTTCCGCAGGTAAAAGGCAAACTTTCTCACATAAAGTTTTGGATCTAGCGGGACTCGACCTATGCGGTCAGAAGTAAGTAATCACTCAGCTACTACTATTTCTCAATTACTATGTTTAAGTATAATCATGGTTCCAATATTAACGTTACCTTATCTTTTAAAAAAATAATATTACAACGATAAATGAGTGATTTTAAACATACTCGTCTTAGTGTTGTTACCAAATGGTACAAATGACAAAGTTGTACATGTTAATGCATGGATATTAAAGTGTAGTTTAAAATGTTACAGTTGGCATATGCTATATCTTATGAAAAATCACTTTGTTTCTTTTAATTAGCAAGTTAATTATGAACTTGTAGGCATTACAAGTTAAAGAAGCTGGGTAATATTACGGAGTGAACGTAAAGCATGTACTTACAGAACTGTTGGACGAATTTCATTTGAAGATATTTCTGTAAATGAAAAATATAATTAAATAAATATTACAATTTGTATTGCAGTTCATCTTCACAACTGGTGATTATACCGTATATAGCACCAAGTTTTATCGGTTTTATGACATAACACATCATTTTAACTAAAGAAAACTCTCGCATTTTTTATTTCACGTGCATGTCAGCGATTAACAATGACAATTAATGAACTGTTAACACATAATTATCAAGAACATGTCACTGTTAATAAAATGTCAAAACATAACAAAAGTCCATTTCATAGCGATTTCACTTACTTGGTCTTAAAAGTAACCAATTACTCTATTTAACAGCCACCGTCGGCTTCTATGCATTGAATATACCCATCCTGCCTGGTGTCAAAATATGTGTATTCCCTCCTGTGTCGATTTTTCACATATTCTGTCGCTGCATACCTTCTGTCTTTGTCTTGCACAGGCATACTTGAACACCGGAAATCATCCCAACCGCTTCTGATCGTTGATTGTCACTCAACCTATCCACCTGTTAGTTTATGCTAGTGAACTTGTGATTTTTGTTATACTGAATATGTTTTTAAAACCATCAGGGCAATATGTTTTTCACGTGCTTTTCATCATGATAGACAGAGAGAGCCGGCGAATCCCATGTTTCGCAATATTCCTGTATTGCATACGTGCACTGGCACATAATCCCAATTAAATGGTGGCAATGGAAACTCAGTTGATATTTCAACATAAGTATAATTTATAATGAAAATGCATACGTAATGTAACAAATATTTAGGAAACAAAACAAACTAAGATTGCTTTTGGAGTTTAGAATATATTACATATATACAATAAAATAGATATGACAAACTTACTTTACTACGGAGTGTTCCAATCCTCCTTTTATACTAGACTATAACAACTACTACCCCTACAGTCAGAATGATGACTCTGCCGACAACACCACCAATGATCGGTCAAGTATTAGGTAGGGTAGTCGGGGACGTCTGTGTGGCAGGCTTAACTGGTAAATACTTAAACCATTGATATCAATCAAGAATCCAAAGATAAAAGAAACCTTGTCAAACGTATTCACTTTTCTAGTTTATTTAATCAAAGATAAAGGTTCTTAAGTACAACTGAAAAAATTAAGTGCACAATGAAATATGCTCACTGAACTAAATATCACTGCCTTGAATTTATCACACATTAAACTTCATTCATTTTACAATTATATGACAGGACCGGGAAAAAAAAAGAAGACCTTATTCTCGACTGTTTATGAATTCGAATTTGATATATACTTAGTATTATATTTTACCTTATTGTTAGGAATAATTGTTCTAATAATAGTTTGAAACATTGTTATATGGAACTATACCAACATTAAGTATTCGGTCCAAGTACAAGTTTTCCAGCCACACCAAATGTTATGACGATTAAATAGTACAACTATTTACCGTCAAATGATAACATTGCGGACGATATAATTACTTTTAGCTATAAAATCATCAATCAACACAGTCTACTGACATTGTTCGCTGGTTAATAGAGTATTTTCTCTTACTAGAGTTGGCAAACCATTTATCCTAAACCGTTAGAATATTAATTTTTAAATATACATTGTATGCTTTTCAATGTTTAGCTAATAATAAGTACTAACCACAACAGCAAATATGATAATGTTGGGACGTCTGCATTGACGTTTGTTTTACTAATCTTATTGTTTTTTCATTAAAGCCTCGTGATTTTATTTAAAGGTGTTTATATAGTATTGCTAAAACTATTCATGTAGATCCCTTAGTGACTGTTTTTAAACAAGCGAGAAAATAAATAACTTCGATCGAAATGTGTATTTCTTAGACGAGCGGACTGAGCTTTTAACTTTAAAAAAAATGTTTACATTTTAGTAATTCCTTTCCGACTGTACCTCCGCTAGTGTTCGGAATACACAAATGAATACTGCAGTCACTGTGGTACTGTGCGGATTAAGACCATTAGATAAGGGTTAATTAACAAGAGTAAAACAGTTAAAGCTTCACTTATATTATGTATCGTTATTGGTGTAAAAAAATATATTGATGTCTGCAATAATACTGTATCGAACGTAGTACGCATTACATTATTTATACACACTGAAAAACAATGAGTACGGATTACTACTTTGGTCTAGTAACTCTTGCTCAGGATCCTCCCTTGCATATTCGTGTGATTCTATCGCACGCGCTATTGTGTCACAAATCACTTTATCGCAGTCAATATTGAGAGGCTACTAAGAGTGGTTTGTTTAGTACAGTTTTTAAAAAGTAATTTTATTTTTAGTTTTATATTCGTCGCTTATGTGAAATGAATTAGCTCGTGGGTCCCGTTCATTAATACTGTGAGGGGAACAAAGTGGATGTTCTTAAAAACTATCCAACCGCAAGCGGTTATTTAATTTTAAACCGCATCCCCTGCAGTTCCCCATACTATGTCTCTCTCTGAATTGATCATATATTACCGACCGACGCGTTTCCGAACAAGCTTCTTAACTCCCCGTTTTCTGTCGAAGGTGTTAATCGGAAAGATACGAACATTAATTTATAAATAAAACCCAATCTTAATTATGTACTAATAATGTACATTATATGTAATTTTTCGTTTTCAAAGTCCCTCAGTGATCAAATAAGCATGTGTTCTATCATCTGGAAGAGTAAAACTGACTTAAATTAAAACTAAAAAACGACAATTTCGGAAATTTAATGAGCTTTAAGAAAAACGACACTAAGATTCACTGGCGATAGACGATCTGATCTGGGAACACATCCTACTTTAATGGAATCGAGAAAATCAACTGCAATACTAAATTTGAAGCTAAGCTGTTTGCAACAGTTTGCAAATAACCTCGGATCAAAGGTCAGATTGTGTGCCACCTGCACAGGTTTATCAAGTGTCTATATCTTTTCATGTCGTGTGTTTTCATTTACTGTCAGATCGGGTGAAATATAATGATGGATAAATAGAGAAATAGAAATACAACCGACCGGATGCTCTTTCACCGGATCACACATATTATCATTAAAAACTATTGCTTGAAAGAAATGAAATCACTTGTCTTTGTAATAGAGAAGCAGTATGTGACTTTAACTGATCTCATCATAATTTGGTTGTAAACCTTGACAATGCTTTTGTATGGTTGTGTTTGGTTTGTACGTTTATCTTGTAGAATTGTTACTTTCGGTTGGGTATTCGGTTTTTATACCTTTACACCAAACACATCCGGAGGATCGTCCAGTATCCTATTAAGGTAGAAAAAAAAAGTGTTGTGCAGTCTCTAGACTGATAAGCACTTATTTTGCAGCTGGTTATGTAATTTCACCTGCTCTATTCCTTTAAGATGCGTGATATTTAAGTATGACATATATAGCTTTAAAATAAAATGATATATTTTGACCAATCGTTTCTCACTTAGGGTATTACGTTATAACAAAAATGACACGTGACGTCTTATCGCCCAGGCCCTGATAAGCGAATACTTATAGTTTAGACAAAATTCAATCTGTGTGAAAATTCGGATATTTAACATTCAAAAATAAGGTAAGCTTCATAACAGTTTGTTCTCAAAGCTTTAAACCACATTTTAGGACATAAGTGTTTCTATAAATATGATATATGCCCAGGCTAATATGTGTATTTAAATGTGTTTAGTAACAACTTATTGCGAACAGTGTCCGCCATTGTAGTATTGATATTGCGACATTGAATAACACGCATATGATCTGTTACATATTGTCATACAACATCGTTTGCGTAATTGGCTTTGTAAGGACACTATATTTTAATATTTCATTGGTATTGTGGAGTGATTCTCTTTGTTTTGTTTACAATTTGAAGTTTGTTTAAATAGTTTATAAGAATACTATTGATAGAATTATAAGTTAATATTTCAGTTATTATCAATGGTTATTATCAACAGCGTGTTGGACTAAATGTACATTTTATATCACTTTCCTTTAGTAAAGTATACCTTGGTTATGATTTAAAGTTTTCATTTGGTCAAACATACATGTACACAGTTTTTTCCATACGGGAAATCAGGATTTGATGGCCTGGTTGGTTCGTCTGTCAATGTTTTCTACTAAGCTTTCAGTACGACGGGATAAGCAGATCTCATTTACGCACCATATATCATGTCAATTTAACTATACTTGCCGTATTTGTGTGTGTTATAGTTTATATGGAAGGCTTCTTGATCTGCTAATGGTGTTCGCAGTACGTCACGTCTTGACATCATCTTGTTTTAAACTAGTGTATTTCAATGGTATGCATTCTTAATTGTTGAGCTTCAGTAGACATCAACGTTTTCAGTTCGACCTGGAGATATAACATACTTTATGTATAAATATTTAGAGTAATACGAATATACATATCTTTGATTTGTTTATACTTAGTGATATACGTTATGACGGTTACACGAGTGAGAAAATTTCTCGTTTTAAATTTTTACTTTGTGTGATTAAGTTGAATCGCTTTAAACATACACTACAGTATTTGAGAAGCGGTGTAGTGTTTCACTTAATAATATACGCATGGTATTCTTAATTGCATAAAATGTTAACCGAACACAGTAATAATAAACCTATATGTATACAAGGAAGACCCTTTCTGGTTGTAAAATGGTGACATTGCAGCCGACAACATACCTAAATATATCGAGTTTGTTTGTGTTATGTCCAGTTTATTGTGCATTGTAGTATACCTTCTATAAACATCCTTGTAAAAATGTCCAGTACAGTCTCAGTATATATATTTAGTAATTTCATCCATTTATCTTTGATATAAGACTGACATGTCCAAACTTAGAAACTTTACTTTGGTCTGTCTATTGAGTGCTTAATGCAAGAAACAATGTGTCGATATGGAAACTAAGGATTTTAATTTGATGGTTAAGATAATGTCGTTTTGATTAACTATAGATACGTGTCATAATATTAACACGCTTAATTTACCGCACATTGTGTAATTAGGCGATCGTTGTGTTTCAAACACATATGTCGTGAGTGTGTTTATTTATACGTTTCAATGTGTTTATATATAATTATATATTTAAATATTTATTGGACATGAATCGCGTGCATACATTTGCAACCTGCATAAGGTTTATATTAACCCATATCAACTACATGTAGCATTTTTATCTGGCAAATTTAATTTCCACCCCATACACAAAATGCATATTTTGACCTTTATTTATCAGTACAGCATTTTTAGTTAACGTATTGTTATTACTACACACAATAAGTATTATACCGATATAATGAAATATATTAATATATTACACTTCAAAAAATGGTTATTTAAAATACGTAACCTACCTTGACAAAGTAATCAGCATGTATAACGACGACAAATAAATTTGACTCTCAAGTTGGAAGCCATGACAGTTCAAGTCACGTGATTCACATTTGCGTCACAACGGAATTATGGGGCTAAATCATTTAAAGGTGTGTGTTTGTAAAATGTGGTAACGATGGTATCCACTGGTTGTTCAATTTTGATTTATTTGAACTCACATGTACACACATGCTCGTAGAAACACACATCCATGAAAAACAAACAAGCATATGTAAGATAAAAGGCGACACTTCATTTATATATAGAGAACAAGCGTAGTATGAAAGGTTTTATATATGCTGTATACTTGACCAAAAACCGATGTACACAATACTTCTTTGTCCTGAAACATGTGATAATGAAGCCGGTTATAGACACATGGAAAACATGTTTACAAATTAAAATGTCTTTGTAGTGGTATCCGTAAACCTGAAAGTGACGTTTCATCTCATATTCTTAATGAGGTCTGTTGCCTCTTTTAACACATGACAGGTAAACTATGGCTTAACCAGTTTTACTGGTAAATGAGGCTCTCAGAAAGAATCAGAGTAGAACTACTGAGTAGAATCACTTACTGCAGGTAGTAATTTGAATACTTCATCAAATAAACCTTTTGAGCTAAGATCGGCTCGAACCCACGACCTCAGTAGTGCGAGGTAAATGGTTATTAGACGACAGCGTCCTACTCGGCAACGTCATCGCTCAAAATGTTGGCATAAATATGAATAATCTTATTGAGTATATTTAGTAAGAAGAAACACAGACTATTTAATAAGTATCTGCTTTACACATCACATTATTAGTTTATTATATTATTTGAGTTTTAGATAGGAGTTTGATGTCTTGTTCAATTGTTACTTTCTACAATGGTGACTATAGTGTACATGCATATTCCAAATGTAGTATACTAGTAACCATCGATTTTCGAAAATGTTGAAATATATCCTAATCCAGATATGTAAATGTTTTAACATTTATTCCCAGATTTCTGTTTTAATGTCATCGGAGGGATAAATTAAGCTAGTGATTTGCAGTTGCTCCTTAATCAGTCTCTTCAATAACATTGAATTCTTGCTCTCTGCTGCATTCTTTGAACATCATGGTCTGCTGGGCTATGGTCCGACGCGATTCAAATGTATCCAATCCCATGTGGTCTAACATAGAGGAGACACTGCTGTCGTTTTGATATCTATTGGTAACACAACTGGCAGCTTTCCTCTGTACCATTTCCAGTTTATGTGTATGATCCTTGGTATACGGGTTCCAGAAAGGGAGACAGTACTTCTGGTTTGGTCGCACACGTGTTCTGTAAGCCGTACCCTTTACCTATTCATTGATGATGGGAAGGTAGCGTCGAAGGAAGCCAAGCGTTCTGTAACTCTTCTCCGCAGTATTGTCAGTATTTTACCAGAGGTTCTGGGGTATGTGGATTTAAAATATATTTCATGTCGAGTCTATTTCGAGTGTATGGCCCTTCAAGGAGTATTAATATGAGAATGGGTTCCTCTTGTGATGGACACGGATAATGCAGCACGTTTGTGGATTGAAGGTTACGTCCAATTGTATCTTGCAATTCCACTACATGTAGCTTCTGCAGGTCATCCTGTAGAGTTCTACAGTTACATTCAGTGATTTCCCTGTATACCACTCAGTCGTTTGCAAATAGTCTTGATTTGAATGAGACCTGTAGTGATAAGTCGTTGATGAAGATGAAGAACAGGATTGGTTTGAGGGCACCACCCTGGAGGATGACTGTTGTAACGGGTGCCGACTCGGATGTTGCCCAATTAACTACCACGCACTATGTGTGACATGTCAGGAAGGTGTCAATCCAATTCAGAGTATGGCCTTTGATGCCACAGTGGTGTAGCTTGGTGAGCAGACTATTGTGTGGTACACGGTCGCACGCTTTGCTAGTGTTCCAGTGATCTAACGAGCTTGTCGGTCAGTGTCAGTAGCCCAGTTTCACAACTCCGTTGTCTTCTGAACACGTGTTGAGAGTCAGTCAGAATGTTATGTTCATCATGGTGTCGCATAATGTTGCTTACGATAATGTGTTCCAGGACCTTACAGGCTATGCAGCTGAGCGACAACGGTCTATAGTTTCTGGCTTTGAACCTCTCCCCTTTTTTGAAAATTGCCGATACATTGGCGCAATGGTCATTTCATTTAAACGGCTCATTTAAATACATATAAAAAAAGATTTAATATTAGAAAGTTATATGATGCTGGAGGGGTTGCCTTGTGTGATTACATTGTGTGGGGCATCTATACGCTAAATAGTTGATTTGTCGTGAAAACAAAATCAGTCTTTGAATTGTATATCCTAGCTGTGCTCTATAAGAATGTCAGTTGATTCATGTGTTGTAGCACTTCTGCATTTGACATATACTTTCTGATTTGTTTGTTAAAATTAAAATGCTCTGATCATGGCCTTCTGTAATTGTAGGTGGAAAGGCAATGATGTGCATAATATATAGCAGCACAATCTACTATGATTTATATTGCTTTGTCAACACATGTACAAAAATGTACGGCGTTTAATATATGGTGACCTTCTAAACCATAATTATTAATACCTACGCTAGACTTTACTAAGACATTGATAAACCTGTATTGTGTATTGTTTGTCGTGGGAAGTTAGATACACAGCATGCGCTGTTGTATACGTGAAGTCCCATTTATAGAAAACACGTCTTTCTTATGGGTCATTGACTTCTTCAGTATTATATAAAACTACAGCGTCAATACATATGTGTAACCTAACATGGCGTTTTGAAATGTTTATTTATTTCAGACCATTTAATCCACTGTGCGCCTTATTTTTACTATTATACTAATTATTCTACTGTACATCTATCAAGTTAATTTCTTATCTCTGTGAGCTAAATGATAACTTAAAGTAAAGTTGTGTATTAAGCCTGATAGGTTTATGTAATATTTGTGTAATATGCATGGTACAGTCAAACCTGTGATAGTAGTCACCTCTATTAAGCAACCACTTGTCTTAAACAGTCACATTTCCTATTTACCATGTTTATGATTAAGATTAAAATCAACTTGCATTAAGCAGCCACCTGCCTTAAGAGGTATTTTTTGCTATTTCCCTTGAGTGGCTGCTTAAGACAGGTTTGACTGTATATGATAAACGTATTGACATAACTATATGCGATCTGTTGCTAGAGGTTATAGTGCTGCTATCATGTTATGTTATGAAAGCAATACATCTAATATTTCGAACCTAAGCATTGATAATTTAATTGATTTTGATGTTGTGAACTATTCAATATTCCTGATCCCTGTAGTATGATGATTTTATTCATTTATGTATATATGTTCTTCTTTTCTGCAATTTAAATGTTGTTTTCTTAAATACAAAGTAATCTTATGTTAAGGAAAACTAAAGCAAATATCACACTTTGAAGTATAACATGCTCAAATCTGTACAGATCGTTTTATCTTAATGATTAACATTTAATCAATGAGCAGCATTCGATTTATCATAAGTTTGGCATTGATAAAAACATAACTATAACGAGGAATATAAATTACAGTGACATGCATTAACGTTTCAATGTATTTTAAAAAGTCCTTATCTGCGTGTTATAATGTGGTGGAAAATATATTTTCTATCGATGTATAAAAACGTATTCTAGTATTCCAAATTTCAATCAAGCATGCGCATTATTTATATAAAAAAATACAAACATACCACCTACAAATATAAAACAAATAACATTATTAGCTCGTCTTTTTGAAAAAAAAAACGAAGAGCTATTGTCATGACCCTGGCATTGTCGGCGTCGTCGTCGTTGTCGTCGTCGTCCGCTGGTTAAAGTGTTATGTTTAGCTCAGTTTTTTCTCTGTTTCTGAACAAACAACTCATGTTATGGTAACTTAGCTTCATAAACACATTCATATCATGTTATACAAAAATGTATATAGCTAACTTACCTAAATTTACATACTTTGGGCTTTAAAACCTTAGTTTAAAGTTTTTTGTTTAGCTCGGGTTTGAATTTGTTTTTTTAAATCAATTTCATTTTTCAGTAATACGACTAATTCTGTAAGCTGATCAGCATCAAATAAAAATAAATAACATCACTGACCTTGACCTGTTTAATGAACTTTCCTGCCCTGGCCCAACCAAGACACCAACCCTGCTTCCCATTTTTTATTTTTTTTTTTATTAAATCAAATACTCTGCCCCATTTTAACTTTGTTACCGACACCAAGACACTCACCCCTATCCCCGTCCTCCAGCCCCCATCCCATCCCCGTCCATTTTTTTAAAAATTTTGTTCTGTATTAAATCAAATACTCTTCCCCATTTCAACTTTGTTACCAACCCAAAGACCCTCATCCCTACCCCACTACACCATCACACCCTTCACCGATCCCCTCCCATTTGTTTTTGTTTTTTAAATCAATTTTATTTTTCAGTAAAACTATTAATGCTGTAAGCTGATCAACATCAACTTAAAAAAGTTTACATCACTGACCTTGACCTATGAAACGGATATCTTGCCCGAGCCCAACCAAGACCCCCACCCTGCTGCCCATTATTGTAATTTTTATTTTTTTTTAAAATTTGTTTTGTATTAAATCAAATAATCTGCTCCATTTAAACTTTGTTACCAACCCAAAGACCCTCACCCCTAAAACTAAACAGCCCTGTTTATTAAACTTTGGCACATACACCCCCACATCCACACTCAGATTAAAAAAAATGTATTCAATTAAATTAGCCAGACATATTCTGCCCTAATAGTCCTACTTGCACATACATGTATCTACTATTTTGCTAATATGAAAAATGCTTACATTCATACAGATATATCTGTGTTTCTGAGGTACATTATAATAAACTGTTCTGTGATCGACAAGGCGAGAAAACTTTGTTCTTCGGCGATTTTTTTTAAATCTGTTTCATATTTTCAGTAATAGTTTTTATATTTTAAACTAATCACCACAATGTTTAAAAAGTTTACCTCACTGACTTTGACCTATGTAATAGAATTGGAACAAAGACGAGCGACTGTACCCGCTTGCGGTGCTCTTGTTTTATATATGTAGTATGTAAAGATAATTGACAGTAGATGAGTAATCACCACCTCTCTGTTTAGAATTACATGAATTTACGCTTTTATTTACAAATACATAATCTCAGACAATTTTGTAAACACTGAATATTTATCATTTTGGATACTCTGGAATTGTTATTGCATATAGATTGCTGCATAACTATATGCATTGTGTAGATTTACACTTTAAGCCGCAGGTGTGAGTTACATCAAATATAATTACTGTACAAGGTTCTCTTCTCCTTAATATTAAACACAATATAGTGTGTACTGTGTACTATCTATACCAGAAGTATTGATATAAACACGTATAAGTATTATGTAAAAAATAATGAGGGACAACTCTTTTAAACAAATGGAGATAAGTTTACAAGAGTTATTGAACAATGAACATTGTTTCATGTTTCCTTGAAATTTAGAAATATGTATCGTAGTATCAACCGTGGTTTAATTTAAATATAAAATATAACGTGCATATCATGACGGAGTTTAATATACGAACACAATATTGCTATATAGACTATTGTTTAATACAGTACACTATACTTTTCAAATACAGTTTTATTGACATTGTCATATGAAAATACTGATGCATATATCCGTTTATCGTACTGATTTCTAGTGTCATATATTTGATTGATATTGTGTAGATTATCGCTCAGATTAAAAGGCAATGTGCTAAATTGTTTTGGTGCTTTTTTAATTAATCGAAGTTGTATATTTGATAAACACATACTTTACGGTCGGTTATTCATATTGCATGCTATCCTACAAATGCGTCCAGTGCTGTCGACCACATGATAGCATCGACGAAACTCTTTATTTTTATCTAAAATTTCGGTGCAACTAACAATGATTCATCTGATCATTTTGCATTATACTATACATTGGCCTTTAAACTGCTCTCACCCGAGTCTGGTGAACTTTAATTGATTGTTTAAGATACAAATCAAACGATGATCTTAAAACTTACGTTTCCAGAATATGTTCGAGAAAACTTCGACGTGTTAATATATAATATAAACAATGATTATACTCGAACTGATATATGCTACATGTTTGAATTAATGAAATGTACTTTACTCATCTGTTGAGTGTATGATATGGAAACAAAACGCACGTCTTCTACTTTAAGAACAAAACATCCAGCTCGGCCACATTAGAGTGACTTTAGAGTTTCTAACATAACAGATAATCTGATGACTGGGCTGATTCAATATTCATGTCGTCGAAGGAAACATATTCATAATTTGCAAAAGAGAAAGCGTCTACTTAACTTATGATCAGTCATCAGAAAGCAATTATTTGAGGCAAGCTTTTAAATTAAAGCGCGCTGCTATCGTCCAACAGCTCTTTTTGTATATATGTCCACATTATCATGACTAAAGATCGCTATATATATCAAACTTTCTCCTTTTAAAACGGGTTTTACATGTCATCTTAACATTAATAAAAAAATGTTATTAAAATCATTAGCATGTTTTATTTATTACGCTATCATAAAAAAAGCTAATTTCTCAAAACGTAACGATTTCTTAAGGTCTCACTTAATCATTACCTTCCTTACATCACGGAAGCAATATTCTTACGCCCAAGACATTAGAGCTCTGTAAACCGGTTAGGCAATTTGTTAAAAATGCGTAAAATATCATATTTATTTATGCATATAGGAACATTGGAACATTTTCATGATTTCTGCCAAGTTTGGATGACATTGGGAACTGTTTGATGATGCTATAACAGTTTAAAGATGCGAAGTGATACACTGCAACAAATTGGCAGAATTGTCAAAAATGAATAGGTGCCATCAAACCATCGAAATTGTAAAAAAGCATCCTGGTGAATCCCCTGTTTTTTCTGCATAAGTGGACCAACAGAGGCCTATCTATGGGAGCTAGGCACTTTTAGAAACATTGTTAATGTATCCAGTGTTCCAGAAGTGCATGTCTCTATATGTAGAACAGTATAAAATTAATTGTTGTACGAAACGCTAAAGCTTAACTTGTATTACCCTAACATATTTATTAAAAACATTGTATTTGTTATACAATGTTACTTACTGAATGTCATACTGCGTATATTATATATGAATTGTGTGATGCGTTAATAATTAGTGTAAATGATTATGCATATATGCACGCAATAATGTTATTTAGTTAAATTCATTAACATTGCATATAACTAGTATAACGACAGAAAGCGTTAAGGACAAAATAAAAAAGTAACAATGAAATTCAATGAAATGACAAAGCGTTTAATCATATTTTACATATAGGGTAATTTTATTAAAGAAAGTTTAATAATATATCAAGACATGAAGCACAAAAATGGACACATTAATGATTTTTGTCTCAAACTATATAGTTAAACACCAGGCTCAGGAATCACAAAATACATCTCAACTTTAGTATGTTTCTTCAATTAACATGACTATTCTAATAAGTTTTCACACAACCGTACACTATTTAATACATATATACTAAACAGAACAGCTAAACCGCCACTTTGTATTTCCAATAACTGTGATTTGAGTATCGCGTGAAAATGAAAAGGTCACAATTTTATCGTGAGCATAATCAGGGTGATATATATTTTGTGAAAACGTTACCTGTACATAGATTTAACATACCTACATAATACCTGAACAATTATTTAGTTTTCATAACTATGTTTTCCAGAACATAACCGTTTTGTCGCTTTTATTCTATATCTAGCTGAGATGTTGATGGAAAGTAAATACTATTTTCGATCGAAATTGTTAAAGTTTACGGATAATGGTCAAATTGCAAATATTTTATCTTTATTTGTAGCTTTTACTGTGTCAATATTCATTATCATATATCTACGTTATCCAAGTTTGCTTATGTCAATGCAGATATTGAACAATTAGACCTTCAATAAGTTCGTCCTCAATTCTTAACTAAAGTGGTGTATCTTATCTAATGACAGATAACCATGTATAGCAATGCAATAAAGATTGACGACGATCTAAAGAAATCTTCCTAAAAAATAATATACGTATGCTACACAGTTTCAACTTGAATAATATATTAGATACTTTTGGAAGCAGTATATTATACAGTTTAACTAATTGTTTCGTTTGAATTACGTCATCGTAATAGTAATAATACCATTATGTAAACTCTGTCTGATTTTGATACGCATGTGAAATTACTATATTCTATTAACTAGAGTATTACATATATAGTAGAACTAGAACAGCCAATGGTATGTTTGTGAACTAAATAAGTTATAACAAAATAACAAAACCGCTCTCAAAAATGTTGTAAATTTTGAATTAATCTTTCTTTTAATGGTGTGATATCTATATACATTTTGCCAAATTGCATATTAAGATTTTAATCATATTTCGCCTCACACGAAACCATCAAAAGTAAAAATAAAAATGAAATAACTAAATTACGTCATAACTGTTAACCTAACATCTTCATAGTTTAACCATATTGTCATAAAGGTTTTCACAAGAGAGACCTGCTTCGCTTTTAGTTCATACCAATATTATAATATGTATATATGTTAACTTCAATAATATAATAAAAAAGTGTTAAATCTGCTTAAATGCACTATTACACTATTAAATTGAAAAACAAAATTAAACAAACAAAATACTGTATCAAAAATATACTTTAGATCACTAAATATACAAATAATATATGAGGGCGAATCAAAAGTTATGTTGAATATATTTGAATTGAGCGCAGATAGTTTACAATGCTTTATAGATATTTAATGATTTTAGTGAAATGCTTTTGATATCATTTGTAAAAAAATGAAGTATGTTATTATAGAATTAATAAACTTAATGTAGCCATGGGTTTACATTTTGAACATAATATGTTTTATATGTCCAGTATACATGTGTTTGGTGTATCCATCTGGCGTCCAATACGAAGATACACCATATCATTTAAATAAATACATTCCCCGCGTTTACCTCACCTAATATAATTCTAAAATATAAAACTTTTTTTACTACCAATATTTAAAACCATTGCACTTAACTCATAAATAAGACTATTTTAAAGAATATTTTAAAGAGTAAATGGTCTGGTAATATGACAAAATATCTATTGTCAGAATATAATTCTTAATTCAGGTCGGAGACTTATATAATGTTTAGCACAAATGCACTTGAGCTGATGTTTTGCACCATCTAATTCCTACAAGTATTTTAGATATAAGCTTAAACGTATAACTCTTTCTGTGTTTTACATTGTATATAACTCTTGACTCGTCCTAGTATACAATGATAAATCAAAATGCATCTAACAATAAATGAAATAAAATAAGTAGAATAGGAATTAAAATATAGAATATAAAAACGCAAAAAAAAAATAAAATGCTTCATCTACGCCAATTGACAGTCAAAAGGCAATTAATAAAGAAAACTCTACGTTCAATCAAAGTTAGCTAAATTACAAAATGAAAATATCAAATCAACTAACGTTTCATAACGAAACATATGTATTCGATAGAAATATAAAACATTTTATAATCCAAACAAACAAAACATGTCACGGAATAGAGAGTTATCTAAAATACGATAATATTTGTTAGGGACAAAATGACTTTTCACGTCTGACATAGGAAATCGAACAAAGTAAGAGAATATTCTATTATTCAAGATACGTAAGTCAATATATTTTCATCCTATAACATCTTATTCAAAATGCAAAACAAAATCAATAGTTATGTATACAGGCATTGTACTATAACGCATTTGTGATAAGGTTCGTGCTATGACGCAAACAACTACAACTAAGTTAGTTAGTTCTGAACATTGTTTTAAAATTAATAGTTATAATATATAATATAATGTTGGTCAATATTCAAAGAAACTGTGGATTCAAAAATGAATGTTAGGTAAACAGTTGAAATATCATTCCGATGCCATAATGATTCAGTTCCTTAAAAGAGCAACAAGACTATATAAAACGCCAATTTTCAATAAAGTTATGTTTCCAATCTGGGACGATTTTGACGATTTTGAAAATCACAAATAATTCAGAGATTAAAGTTTGCAGGCATGTGTGCAAAAGTTAGTTCTGCACATCGAATACATTTTAGTCATTGTAGTCATTGTACACTGAACAATACATATAAGGCATCTCCTTTTTTCTTTAACTTTCACCTTTATCACTTTAAACCCAGTCATGGAAATTAGAAATATCTCTTTATATTTTATCTGCTTTTCAGTCATATAAACAACACATGTTTTCGATTAAATCATTCTGTTCCATTTTCAAAGTAACAATATAATTTCGCTTTCTCACTCTTCCCCTGAATTATGCAATAAAAACTTAATACTTCAAATAAAAATTCACTTCCACTATTAAACAATTGAAAGTCCATTTTTACCAGTTTTTAATAATTCTCCTTAAACCGTGACCCATAAATAAATGACACTGTACGTTCCTGTGTTTATTTCATTCATACACACACCAAAGTAGCTAAAGTCGACCAGGCAATCTAATTTTCAATTAAATGTGTCGGCTTTATTATAGTTAGGTGTTAGCAGATAAAACTACACCCTGATGGGACTGTGTCCTTCTTAAAGAATTCCATGTTTGAGTTTGCGTTTGTGCATGTAAACTTTACACATTTCATTTTTTAAAAAAGGAACACAAGCAATTTTAATGACAACATTTAGATCACCTCTCCAAATACATGTAAAAGTGTGAGTTACATTCATGTATAATGTACCATTTGTTCTGCTTCTATGGGCTGCATTTAGCCCCGTTAAATACGTTGAATGCCTGGTTCCCTAAAAGTATAGATTATGGTGCGATAATATGAGGTTAACCGAATGTTCAGGAATATATGTTAGGTAGCGTTAGGAAACGTTTAACCGAACTGAACGCAGCCCTGGTCATAGTGCTTACATTCTGTGTGTAGGTTTAAATAAAATTACACTGAGTTAACATTCAGGTAGAGAGTTTAGCTTTTACATTAGCAGCATCTCCAAATTCTGCTGCATCGAAAGCGTGTTTTGCCAGTTTAATTTGACTTGAAAAGACGATTTGGCAAATTAAAGTCTTTGTAAACTTCTGTACAAATTTGCTATTTATACAATACAAATGCTGGGCATTGTGCACACATGGTCAAATAGCGCAGATGTTGGAGTTTCAAAGGCGATAATTGTGCAATTGATTATCAAAAATATCAGCAATTGTCCAAAATGTCATGGTTATACTTAAAACTATTGATAAAAATTCACTTTACAATTAATAAAACATAATATAATAATATATCATTGTGCAAATACAACCTAACTGTTAATGAAACGACGACAAAATGAGGAAACGGCAAACAGAAAGTTAAATTGAGCCCTTAGAACATCAATTTCAAAAGAAAGATGCAAACGCATAAACTGCAATCCCATGAAATGTTCGACTTTGTATAAAAACCTTGCTATTTATGTAGGCAAGATAATTGGGATTGGAAGACGTATGCACTGCCTTAAGTTTACTTTATCTATGAATTCCATGAATGTGATTGGGATAACAACAGTAGTCCGTGTAATATATTAATGAAAGCTGTCTTTCTGTATTAGAAACATGCAAATCAAGTCCATGTATTGCAGTATGTTGCCACAACGCCAGTATCAGTCTTGAGTGTCGATACTTAAATAACGTTAGCGTATTCTGAGCAGCTGTCCAGGTATTCTAGTACGAATTCGTAGCAAAACTTGTACTGCTCCTGAAACAAATACATATTAATGAATAAGAATGTACAGTCTACAAGAGCGGTCGTTTGCCTGGTGATAATAATCTATTACATGTAGATCTATGCATCGTTTTTGTTTAACTTAAAGCGTGTACAGTCATACCTGTGTAAGCGGTCACCTCTATTAAGCAGCCACTTGTCTTAAGCAGCCACATTTGCTATTTCCCATTTCTATGCTTTCAGATTAAATTAACCGTTATTAAGCAACAAACTGTCTTAAAAATAAGTCACTTTTCTTCCTTCCCTTGGCTGGCTGCTTAAGACAGTAACAACAACTATGGGTCATTTGCATTTCTTTAACATAAACAAAAAGACGATGTATATTGCATTGTGATAATTATATACAGTAAGTGTCATATTACACACTTTCTCATGTTCGGTAATGTCATACTTGTATATAGCTGAATGTTACGAGTTAAATTATAACTTAAAACCAGATACGAATAAGCACATAAAACCTACAAAGTTCGGGATGATTTGTCTCCGTCTTGCTTTGATGAATCTGATCGACTCTGCTATAGCAACTTCTCGTTCGCACTTCAACCGTTCTAGAATTGACCACATGACGCAGAATAGTCCACTTTTAGTCGCTCCGTCCCTTCATAATGAGACATGTATAAGTATCAAATAGAAAAACTATAGAACTCAAGAAGAAACAGTTAGATGTAGATATAGGAAATAAAAATTCAATGTGTAACCTTGTTACAATTCTTTTTATCAATTTCGGCGTTTTATTGTTATTTTGTTAATGGGGTTTAACGTCATTTTCAACACCTTTCAGGTTACATATGGCATATATATTTTTTTATTGTTAAAGGAGCTTTGAATTTCGAATAAGGTCTTCACATTGTAGAACAAAAGGAAATTGGTAATTATTAGTAGAATATATCCCCATTCCATAAAATCAAAGTCAGTTCTCTGACTAAAATTTGTGTGGGTTGTTGTTTTAGTGCATGTTTAAGTAGATATTTAACGAAAAAGAAAACAAAATATATTAACGAAATATATTCGATGAAAAGTTGCTATTATGTTATTCTTCATGTAATTGTATCTTAGCTGTCAATATAATACATGACAACATCAATTGCTGTTGGCAACTCTTGGGAGTATAAAATGTATTGATCTTTTGATTATTTTCTATCAAATAACAAATTACCATTTATAAATGATAAACAAAAGTAAATCAGACATGGTAGTATCATGGTCAAATATAAACGTTAGTGAACATATTGAAAATGTAAATACGCAAATAATATATATTGTTTTTATTTATTAAAGTGTCAGGTACAATACATTTTAAAATAACAACATTTGCAATAGATACCCAGCCTAGTAAGGTTTATCAGTCACTTTGTGATCAAAATTTCAATAACTTT
This sequence comes from Panopea generosa, assembly GCA_029582155.1. Taxonomy (NCBI): domain Eukaryota; kingdom Metazoa; phylum Mollusca; class Bivalvia; order Adapedonta; family Hiatellidae; genus Panopea; species Panopea generosa. The sequence goes on along the minus strand of CM055894.1, from coordinate 50,807,312 downwards.
AACACATAAATAATAATTAAACATTATTAACCATATATAAGATAAAACAACAACAAAATGAAATGAATAACAAAATTGATCAATCAAAGCAATGAAAAAAAAGTTTTAATATGTAACAACTGCTTCATTAAAAAACTCTTCTACAAATCATAGTATAACAAAGAAATAAAATATATTGACCAACTGTTTGAAAGTAGACATAAATTATTTTAGACCTTTCTAAAATCAAAAATATACATGCTTTAGATGACACAGATTTTTTAAAAAATATCAAACACATGTTTACCACGTTTTTGGAAAGCTAAACTCAGGAATGATAATTTACTATAAAATATCATACACTTATTCAAAACATACCAATTTCTTGGAAGGTTAAACTCAGGAATGGCAATTTATTATCAAATACGCAACAAAATAAACTAGTAAACCAAATCAAAACTTTAAAGTAGTCCAAACAAATGTTTATATAATAAACAATTTTGTTGATTCAAACAAAATTTTGTCATAAAGTCACATATTAAATGGGAACAAAACATAAATAACATAAACTGGGAAACTGTGCACACTTTACCTATATTTAATAAATACAAAAATGAGGGCGTTTAAATATAAATACTTGATGAGAATAATCCCAAACAACAAATTTCTATTTAAATGAAATATTAATAACACACGTTGTGTGATTTCTGCAATATGTATGTATAATCTAATAAACACCTAGTTTGGGAATGTCACATTTCGAGAATTGTTTGGAGAGAAATTCAAATATTTTTAAATGAAAAACAAATATACATAAATTAAAATCATTAAATGATCTTATTTGGATATATTGACCAATGAAGCTACACTAGCTTATTAAACTGTGTATTGATATATTCAAAATACTTCATTTATCAAAAACAAATACGCAAAAACACCACCGAATATTAACAATTTTAAAACATATTCAAAATACCATGACCACCTCGAAAGATTAATTGCACCTATAAAAGACAACTTACACAATATAAAAGCAAATGGTATAAACTGCACCTTTTTTAATAAAGTAAATTAATCTATGAAGTGACAGTGTGGAGTAATTCACCCTTCTTGCTCTTTTACCTTCTTTTTTTCTCTTCTCTCCGATCTATTCAGTCCTAATCCTAAACTGCATTTCTGGTAATACGTCATAAACAAATAGATATGAAGAATGTAAATTGTATTATGTATGTTAATATAAATTGTATGCGAATATACTATGGAAATGAAAATCAAAACAAACAAAAAATAATGTAAAAACAATCGAACTTTATAAAAAATAAATGTCGTAGACAGCGTACGTTTTCTGTTTCCACAAATGGATGCAGTTTATAATTAACCAGTAACAAATGGATGCAGTTTATAATTAACCAGCAAGAAAGATTTATTTTGATATGTTCACGTTAGCACATTACCAAGTTATAAATATGTTACTTACATGATATGTTCACGTTAGCACATTACCAAGTAATACATATGTTACTTACACGTTAGCACATTACCAAGTAAAAAATATGTTACTGACACGTTTACACATTACCAAGTCATGAATATGGTACTTACACGTTAGCACATTACCAAGTAATACATATGTTACTTACACGTTAGCACATTACCAAGTAATAAATATGTTACTTACACGTTAACACATTACCAAGTAATAAATATGTTACTTACACGTTAGCACATTACCAAGTCATGAATATGTTACTTACACATTAGCACATTACAAAGTAATAAATATGTTACTTACACGTTAGCACATTACCAAGTAATAAAAATGTTACTTACACGTCAGCACATTACCAAGTAATCAATATGTTACTTACACGTTAGCACATTACCAAGTCATGAATATGTTACTTACACGTTAGTACATTACCAAGTAATAAATATGTTACTTACACGTCAGCACATTACCAAGTAATAAATATGTTACTTACACGTTAGCACATGACCAAGTCATGAATATGTTACTTACACGTTAGTACATTACAAAGTAATAAATATGTTACTTACATACACTGCACGACGATCGCCCTTCGGTCATCAGTATCTGTAACTGATTTGTCAACATCTGCCAGAAGGCTGAGCACGTGTCCTTTGATGTTCGGAACCTCCCCATGCCACGATGTGAAGTGGAACTGTTTTACATCTCTGGATTGTAACTATGATTTTTTTAAAGAAAACTTTTTTTTTAAATGCTTATTTTGGTCAATATAGGAAAATAATGTATTGAAAACAGGATAATGATATATGCATTTGTACAGGGGTCAAGTATTTTTATCTAACCCTAGGGCTGATAAAATTATTACTGAATGACCGTAATAAGGACTCTTTCTAAGATGAAACAATATTTACTACGTGTAAGCCTGTATCAATGGCGGATCTACTCTTTAATAAACGGCATACGCCCCAACTCTACAAAAAACTCCTTTTTTAACTAAACTACACACTATTTCTACTGAAAAACATGTGTTCTGGTTCAGACATTACGTTGCGCCACTTTAAACTGAGATCAAATTGAAATCAAAATAAAATTACGTGACTCAATTAATACGTCACAAAATATGTTGCACTTTTAAGCGGGAAATCTATTTTACTATAACCTACGCGCGTAGCCAAAGTTAGGAAATTCCTTTTTGATATTAGTTTAACATGTTTAAAAAGATATTCTTTTAGCAATACGGGGTCAGTTTGTATACAAAGCCATGATACATTTAAACACATTATGTTCTACAGTATCGTTTCTAAATAGCAGTAGTATACATGTGCATTTATCGATCTATTGATTGTATTATGTTTTGCGGTATGATGATTATAATCAAGTTGAAACAACATATTTAACAATACAAACCGTACAGTCTGAGAGATAAACACATTCCAACAAAAAAGTATATGCTCCAAAATGACATTAACAATATATGATTTTTTTATGTTCATTGTTGTTTCTTTAATCGACTTGGGTCTGTTCGATTTGATGGAAACATATATATGAACTGACATTTTGTAAGGTTCTTATAAAGATACATATTATATATATAATTCATGTCAAGTTGCTTTACAAACTACTTCAAGAAAAGAAATACAAGAAGAGCTTACGTTAGTACAAGGCCGATATCATCTTAACCGTTTTATATTTTCATGTTCTTTAACAGTACCCGAACAATTCATTATTATATGATTATATGATTAAAAGATATCGATTTCCTTCAATACAGTTATCCACCCATTCTTCTCGTACTTGTTTAATCAAACATAGTAGGCATTAAATGACATTTTTATATCCCCCTGCTCATAATATCAAATTTTGTATTGTACACATTGTTTGAGTGTTTGGCTGCGTAAAAGTTTGTTAACGTAGTACATATAATATTGATACTTGTATCAATGTTACTACGATACAAAAACACTGTGAATACTATACCCTGCCATCAACCCCGGGGAACGAATATCTAATCGATCTCAATGTATAACTGTTGAGCACATCTTCTTTTATGAGTTTGGCCGAAAACTGGCCAATTGGCAAACTTGTATCGTGAGACGAAGGCCAATACATGCAGTCCTGAAATAATATTTCAAACAGTTTTAAATCTTAATTGATTTACATCATTTGTAAATAGATTTTTTATCCCTTAAATAGCATTACAGGTACATAAAGTTAGTTTCGACATATACTTATAATGCGATAGAAAAGAAACATTTGTCGAATTGCCAAAAAGACACAAATTTCGATTTGTATATCAATTAAGGAAACACTCTGTAACAAAATGTAAAATTGCTTTTTGTTTTAATATTCTGTTATAAAATATGTCAACTTTGAAATTCTTATTTTGATATGGAATGACAATTGCCAAATTGAAAAATATCATATTTTGAAATTAAACTATTAAATGCTTAATAGCGAAAACTGAATATTAAACTTTTGAAAATCAAAATATGTTCATGAAATGAATTTCCAAATTGCATATTTGTGGTTCGTCAATTATTATTCAACATTCATTAACGTCAATTTAAACTTTAGAACATGTTTCATATTCCAGTTAAGATTTATAAGGAAAATGAAAGAACACGGTAATCTAACTCAGTAATGATATATCAATGAAACATGAGGAAAGTTATCAATAAATACATGTATACTAAATGACAAAAAAATATGTCTACTTCTCAAACAGTTGTTTGTTTTCCTTTAAAATCACCTGTTACTGTTAAATGATTTACCGAACATTATAACAAATACCGGATAAATCATGGCTCTATATGACATAATAGCTGACTTCTGTTTCCACATTCCTTTTGCGAAAAGATTCAACTGAGTTTTGGACTTTAATTTAATATATTTATTAAAAAACACCTTTTAAAAAAGATGAATGTAAGCACAAATTACGAAATACACTTTCTAAATTTAAGTCCATTATTTCGTTTCGTATTTGCAACTATCCCGATTTATAAAGCAGTTTTGTGACATGTGTTGTTTTAAAATGTTATCCGTCCATTATGATGCATATTTCATGTTTTTTAGGTTGATATTTTAACAGTTTGCTTTCACTCTTTCCTCAGATTAGTAGATGCATTGTTTGTGCTTTTGTGATACCCGTATCTTTAGATGCAACGTACCCTGTGTGAGCGATGTGTCAGCAATGTGAGCATCTTCTAGTGTTAATAAATAAAGTGTACTTGTGTATATAGTGTCATAAGCATTGGGAATATCGGGCTTGAATGAAGATATGTTATCTTATTCATGCTTTTTTCTAGTTTGTGCTACATGTGAAAACACAAATGATGTGTTTTATTTGTTTCAAACTGTTTAAATGCAAATACCTGGGGTATAGCATCGTCCATTAGGACAATGGTTGATGTTTCATAATCCCGTACCATTCTCACAAAGTCACCGAGTGTATCTTTCAAAGGAACTTGTGTTATGATCAGCGAGTCCGGCTTCTTGTACGTCTGTAAATAGATTTAATGAGATATATATATATCACTTCGATTGATTGATTGATTGAATATTTATTTTTATGCCATCGAGAGCTGACAGACGATCAGTTAACCTAACGACTGTTTCCTGGGATTACCTAGTACTCGAACACACCCCGTCTCCGCAAGTAACTGATAACTTTCCCACTTGAATCAGTGGTGAGAGACGAATGATAATGAGACACAATGTCGTATATCAGTCATCACGGAGACTGAGCTAATCGGGCCCGGCAGATACATCACTTTAAAAAGGTTATGTAATCACAGTATAATTTTTACTTATCGTTATATAATATGTGGAACATGAAGACATTAAATGTGTGATATTCTATTTCAATGATTTACTAATCCTTACCGATAACACGGCGGCATTGATATAATCGTCAGTTCCATTAGCTATAAGCATCGGCCTGTATGCATCAGCTTAAATGTAAAACGGTCGTGGTGATAAGATATTGAAAAGAAACAAAATTATTATCATATTATACATATACGATAGTAAGAAATGTATCTTCAGTTTTAAACAAAATATGATCAAATTTTACGACCATCTGTATGGTTATTTAGGGTGGGTGCAATCGTCTTAGCCCTGGTTCTAAAAAGATAGTTTTCTCAAATATGTTTGTGTTTAATTTCCATATAACTTGTAGACAGTTTATATATATATAATATCACGTACGTGGGAGTATATTTCTATTTCTCGTCTTGAGTCTGTTTTCTGGCATTTTCGAATCACTGAACTTGTCCCGTGTCACACGTGTTGCAAATATTGCGTCATCGTCAGCTTCGTCCTTCACGGTACTTTTATCGTCTTTTGTTATTTCCTGAATAGAAATGTTTTAAATGTCAAAGTCGCCATTACAGTTGGATTAGATTTATATGGTTATATACCAAAACATCTGTTCTGTAAAGTGAAATAAGAAAGAAAAAATACACAATTTAAATATGTTACTTATTGAAATGCCATCTACATGTACATGATTTATTTTTATCTAGTGTATTAGGCACGTTATAGCATATTATGAAACTTGCATTTTGTAAAAGATCAATGAATTACATGAATCGTATTTCAACATACAGTTTATATATCAATTAAGATATTATATTGTAAGGTAGAACGATTAGTGATCACTTGTGCATCTAGCAATAGTGACACTACTTAATGGACAATACTTTAACAGACACTCAATAGAGAAGCAGGTTAAAGTAAAGAGTACAAGAAATAGTATGTTTGTCTCTTACCCCGAAATTTCATGACATTTTACATAACAATAACTAGCAAATCATTTAGACTGAACGTTATAGCAAATTAAGAGTTATCAAAAGTCAGAACAACAATCGTTAATGAAAGCTGTTTCTAACGAGCATAACTTCTGTATGTACATGTATAGCCAGACTGCAGCTAAACTGTCTGAGCTACTGAATGTACCATTAATCACTATTTATCATGAATTTTATGGGTTTTATCATTTTACGAAAATGTAACTGGTATAATTATAAAATAATTTACATTCTGAGTAAACAAACCTTTACCCAGCACAAGGTTTAGCATTTAATTTATAATATCGTATATCTGTATTATATAAGTGGGTCATACATGTACAAATGAACAAGTACTGTGTTAGTGTCCATTCCGACATTTTTATTAATATTCAGTTAACTCATGACATATAACTGAGAGTGTCAAAGTAGTGTACTATACAATTTTTGGTATTTCATATTTATATAGTGCATTTGATTATAAATCTAATCATTATCTCAATTTGTCATTAATAGGTTTAATTTAAGTATTCGTTCAAAATAACTGTGACCTTTAGGATTCAAAATAGAAATTGTGTTAAGAGTATAGACATTTAAACTTACAATACTAATAATAAAAACATAATATGTAAAACAATGAAAACAACAATAACAGCAGCAGCAGCAGCAGCAGCAGCAGCAGCAACAACAACAACAACAACAAAACAAAACAAACAAAGGAATATCTAAGCCGAGTATCTCTGTCTTTCACCATAGATTAAATGCTGCCAATATGGCTTTGACACACAGCTTGAATCAATTTTAGAAGTAACTTAAAAGCAACCTTACATATTTTGTATACGTATATTTTCATTTATTTAGCATATATATGTGTATTTCTTTTTATGTATGTACAAAAAAAAATAATGAAGAAGTGTGTCTGAAAAATCTTATTGCATTTCCTCCAACGGTTTATTTCGGTGATGTGTAGTTAATACATTTAATAATATATCGATTAATTGTAAAACAAATTACTGTACTATTTAAACAAATCGCCATACTTACACTCGTTCTTAGCAGCACAAATGTACAAATATAAATAAGAAACGGCAACTTTTTATGAATCATTATAATATGCTTATATCTACGTTTAAATACAAACATGGATTATAACTGCAATTAGCCTAATTCTCGCCAACCGCTGTCGCCACTGGTTCAATGGATATAGTAAATTAGTTTCTGCAGAGAATAAAATGTGTTCAAACTTAAGTAATTAAATAAGAAAACAATTCATTTGAAAGAACATACCTTGTATTCAGTGCGTAGTTTTGTTTCATTACGCCCTGGTGTTTTAGTTTGTAAATTCCTCCACATGTCCTTGTACTTCCTCTGATTTACACACAGTAGCGATCGGGTTGAGTATCTCCAAGGCGGCTTGGTGAAGGAAAACGTACTGTGCCTGATCGGATGATGGAATGATACAGAAAATTTTTTTATGTTAATGGTTTATGTTAATGTTAGGATTATGTTAGATTTCTAGGCAAGATGTTATGGTCATTTCTTACAAATTCCAAATACGACACTTGTATTATATAACCAAATGAATTTTACACACAGCTGAACGTGTAAAGCGAATCGGTATTATTGATTATTTTAAGGGAGTAATAAAATATGTAAATCAGTGAGCTACCGTTAAACATTATATTGATATGACATCGTTACAGATCTATTGTGAAACTTAATATGTATCATATCTCTAATTAACCAATTGATAGCGCAAACAGTCTATATTGATTGACCTTTTTAAGCTGCATCGTCTTTAAATAACATTGACTCATTATTAAAAAGAAACTGAACAATAGTTTTTGCTCTTCCCAATTAGATAGTTACACTAGTTTGGACCATATGCAGTCTTTGATCTCTCAGCTCAGACACGCAAGCAGTGTACGTTGATAGAACCCTCAGCCTTCCCTTGATCATACAGATAATCCAGGGCTATGAATGTCCCGGTCCTCCCAACACCAGCGCTGTGAATACAACAAAATTACTTTTTATTTCAACCACAATGTTATATTTTATGTACACGTAAAAGTATAAGAAACTGGTAACTGTTTTTTGTTATAAATCATGGCAGTTCTAGCCTCAACAGATAGCATTTTATATAAATAAATGCATAATTATACATCAACATCTACTATACTATTGTATATTGAGTTTGTAGTGATATTAATACCTGCAATGCACCATCCAAGGAGTGACACCTGCTTGCTTGCTGTGTTTTACCTTCTTCCATAACTGTACGAGAGATAAGCATGTATCCGGCACGTCTTTATCCGGCCATGCAGTGAAGTGGTACTGAGTGACCTCGATCTGAGAGCCAGAGCCCGACTGAATTAAAGAAGACATCGTTTGAAATTTTTTAGAAAACAAATCTAGCCATACATGTATGTGTTGTCTATTCATATGTCGATCAGAATTATATGTATTTCTTTAAGTTTTGATTGGCGATTTTAATATTTACAGCAAGTGAAACAGTTTATAAATATACTGGGAAAAATATTAGGATGAAAATCACGAAGCCGTAATGCAAATTCTTTAGTAAATTATCAAATCATTTTTTATGAAAAGAAATATCGAACAGTGCAACATATGTAATAACAGAGTCCATACCAGTTTGCAAGTAAACGTTCGAATAGTAAATTCAGAATACACTGTCTCGGACACCGATTTTATTCGAAATTTGCCATATTTCTCCTCTCCCGCTGACGGCCAGTACTGGACACATTTCTTCTGAAATGATATAAATCAAATCAATTGGTAGTTAAGTCGAAAAGTTCTGTGTAGTATTTCTGTACATCGTTTTATTGCATAGAAATAAATGCAGACTTTCATCATTGATATATGTATGGTACTGACTAAATGTCAACCTTTATTTAAGTGGTCAAATTAATACAAGTAATTATCTCCGTTAGACCGCATTAATGGATACTATATGTATGTAAATATGAATTATTACTAGTAACTGAAATTATATACAGGCGACAATATTAAACAAAGTACCTTGCTTAAGAGACTGATCATCTTAATGTACTATAAAAATAGGTGAGGTACACGTGTCTTCAGTTAAAGGTTCTCAAATTAATACAAACAATATATATGTGAAGCAATGCCTTTGCTTAGTGAAGTACGTTAATTTAGGTATATTTTACTGGAAGTTAAAAGTGCCCTTTCTCGAAATCGCAAATGTTTACATTAACGATGTTAATATACTCTGAATGAGGCCCGATGTCATATATTTATTTAAAACGTTGTCAACGAAATAGATCAGTTATTTGTTTCTGACGCAATGTGGAAATACAAGTGGGGTCGTTTTGATATATAGGTTGACAAATCACATTAAACCATTTAAAGTGACTATTTCAATTGATGATTTCTCTAATATAATCTTTAAAAAAGTTTCTTCACAACACCTGTATATATTTAAAGCAAACGTTTACTGTGTGTTAAGTAATAATGATAAGTGATATACGTCTAAATCACAATTATTTGTTTAAAATAAACAAACAACTACTTTCGAAAGTGATTTTCTTAATTCCAGTGTATCTTTTTTGTGATATTCCAATACAAATCCGTCATCTATCAAATGTTAATTTATTAAACATTCATGCAACATACACGACCGTTCTCTCTACAGTTGGTCAGCATTACGATGGTCACAATATTGTGCTTCCATACCATTCTCCATACGTCCTCCACAGTGGCTTTCATTGCACCTGTATGTAATAGTGACAGAAAAAAGTGTTTTTACTCATATTTAGGTGGAGGCAAAAGTTTATATCCATACGTATATGAAGATTTCCCGACCGGCCAAGTGGTCCAGCTCGATCCCCAAACCTAACGCTTAAACGTAGGGAATGGCTTGCTGAAAGAGGGTACATTCTGATATTGTTCTCTTCTGAAATTTGGCGTGTAAATAATCTTAAATATATTGAATATGACTTTAATCACTATGTTTGAACCGTAGAAAGGTATATATCTGACTGACTGAACTATCTAAATAGAGATATATTGACATTCTTAGGAAAGGCGATTATTTACATTTACATTTCACTAATACTAATAACTTATTATTATAATTACCCTGTGATGCGATATACATGTTGTCTTTTTTGTAGCCCTAAAAATATAAGATAGGACGACAATCGTTATCGTCTAATGTTTTCTAAAGAGACTAAACAAATATTCATATTACAAGATACGATAATTATGGAATCAGTCACAATGTGCATCAATTCAGAACAGTTATGAAGAAATTCTAATAATATATAAAGCTTAAATATCGCTTGAATATTAATAAAAAGTAATTGAAAATGTTCGTAATATTCAAGATTAGTTAAAATGATATTTAAATGAACATTTCCACATTTTTTAATCAATTATGACGACGATTAATGTTATTCATAGACCACCTTACTCGAATGTAACTGGCATTGATGAAGTCTGAAGAATAAATTCCAGGTTGTAGCGGTAGTATTACACGATTTTTATCAGTCTGAAAATATTACAAAAATAGAAATTATCTTTTTGTACACAAGAAACTTAACAATAATATGTGTAAGAATAAAATTAATATCGTTATGATAAAGAACTACGTTTATGCTAACAATATCGTTCATAAAATAGGTTATTAAGCTGACGAGGCCATTTGATTTTTTTTAATATTAATAGCGAAATCATGTTTGGCGGGTTAGATGTTGAAATTTCACGTACATGCATATTATAATCAATATCACAACTAATCAAAGCTCTGGTTACATTGACTTTTAAGTCAGTGTTTTTAATACGGCTATAATGCATTACTGGTCTACTTAATATATAGATTATTTAGCAAAAGCCTATTGCACTCAAAATTTACCGAAGCTTGGAGCAAATGTCACAGTTTTCAAATTTCTGATAAATCCTAAGCTAGGAAGTATAGGTTGTAAGGAAATTACAATATTGGTAAATTATTAACTAGAATATGAAATAATCGCCTAAATAAAAGGGGTAGAAAATAAAATGTATGTGTCAAGGCGCGGGCCGGATTTCGTAAAAGCATGAGCACAATTGATTGTTTTCTTTATTGACTTATATTCCATTCACTAATAAACAAGACTACTTTACTCTGTGTATTTAGGAGATTTACTAAAACAAAAGTCAATAATTCTGATCTAATTGGTAAAGTGTCCAAACAACGACTATGTCTTAATATAACGTTGTCTCTGTATATATTTTAATGATTAAAAGTCCATCTTAAATCCGAAAATACATACAATCACCATGATTATGTTTACACACATTGAACTGTTACAATCATTAAGTCTTTGAAGATATCTGCATTCCGTATATAAAATGGGAAATTAGAAATATTTGTTGTTTATACATAACCTATTAATCACTTTGATTTTGTAAGTTTTTACAATGCTAATAAAGACTATATTAAACTTTGGATAACATTGCCATTCGACATATGTGAGGTCATGTGCTACAATAAATTGAAATGTCGTCAGTTCTGTTATTGATAGAAAAGTTTAATCATTTTAAAAAACACGATGAAACAATCAATAAATGGTATTTTTAGTAAACAAATGCTGCATAAAATTAATTACAGAAAGCGAATCATAAACTTAATCAATATATTACCAAAAAGGAAGGACTATTTCCTGAATATATTTCAGATGTGATTTATTTTACTTATATTAAATAACACTGGAGAAGTGATTGCTTTTACAAGTTGAACATAGCTTAATATGAGTAGGACCAAGTTAAAGATTCGTAACTATCCACAAGTTATATAAAGGACATACATGGAAAACTGCTGTATCATGAAGATACAGTGAACTCATAGGCTATATTATAGGGAACCCGAACTATATTTCGATACAAAAGTGTAAACAATTCGTTTACCCCAGTTTTTTAACTTACACGTATACATTTCTTTATATCTGAGTTTAAGCTTGTTTTCTGCTTTTGCTGCCTCGCGTGTGTCTAATTGGAACTTGGCCGGAATTGTCTATAATATCAAATAACAAGACTTAGTAATATAGTTTATTTCTAAGACTTAACAAAGCACTGAACAAACTATTGACACAAGTGTTTTATGATGACAATTTTTAAATCATAGGAAAATGATACTCTCATTTGAATTTGGATACTCGATGTACAGTATGAACTGTATTTCATTAGCATATTCTTTTACATGCAATACGTATGTTTAGCTTTCAGACGTACGTGTAAGTCTGTAATCGTAGGAAAAGTGAGATACAGCTTTAACTATACATATTCATTAAAACTACTAAAACACATATTTTACATTAATAACAAGCAAGTTTAGGTGATTATGAACAATTAAGTAATTTGAGAATCTAATTAAATAATCATACAAGAGGTGTACCTGAAGTATGTATACTTTTATTTACAAATTATTCATGTTAATCGTACAATTGCGAATCTCGGTTTTGATTCAATACATCACAGTTCCTATGGTTAGCCAATTAATCATTAACTCCAACACGATTCTTGTCTTTTATTCATCGTCGTTTAATACTTGTGCTATAGGAGTAGTCTAAAATGTTCACTTGCTGGATATTGTCTATCGTACGAAATTACTTAAAGCGGATTCAATTGTTTGCAATAATAATTAAACTTTATATAATATTCACCTTTATTCTAATATCGCATTCTGTAAATGTCGTAAAACAAATGATTACCAAAATGTAATTCGATTTTGAAGTTAAACCAATGATATCTGTTAGCAACATGTATAACACGGATAAATAAGGATCAGCATGCATGAATAGTCTAACGTGAAAAAAATTTGCAAAACCCACTTTCTAAGTGATGACATATTTAAGATGGATGGGTGTGTATCATATTGGGGATCGTGATTGTTGCGGACGAGATTCAAATCTACAAAGCTCCGTCTCGAATAAAGTGAAAAAACTTATTAAAATCGACATGAGCTGATTACAGAGGGATGTTATTCAGAAGCTCGGGCCATATTAGTTAAGTCATGAAGTTTAAATAACTTGAAGGTTATTGCACAGACATTTCATCTATGTCCAATGTGGTACCGTATGTGGACGAAGACACAGAGAAATGTATCAAAGAAAATTGCGAACACTTGAAGAATATCATTCTGTGGTTAGTACGACGACATACAAAGAAACACTACCGTACTCCGAGGTAGGAAGTGCATACTTGCTTTTCTTAAAAAACGAACGCTTTAATTTAAACAATAGTCATACAGTCTTGTAAAGAAGTGTAACCTATTTAAAAAAATATATTTTTTCATATTTCCTGCCTTTTGTTATATAGGACTCCACGTAGTTCTGTTATATAATACAACTAGAATGCATGCAGTGTAAAACGTAAATTTGAATTTATGTAAATTGTCGTGTTGAAATGATATTGGATTTTATGGCATTCGACAACTATGATTATCGTAAACTAAAAAAATATAATTAGATTATTTTAATAATTGTAACGACAAATCTGTCCAATTTTAAATCTGAGTTTTCAATCTGAGCAAATGTTGTTATTTATCAGAAAAATTGAGCACTGTCATCAAATGGAAAAGTACACAATAAAATATAAATGGACTCCATATAATTTGTTGATAGCATTTTGCATTGATTTATACCATGCAGTAGTTCAGTCAGTTTGCAGTCGCGCGTAACTACTCAAGGAGATAACTAAATGTCATGTATTAAACTAAGATATATACTCTTAAATAATTCATCTTTAAAAATGTAATAAACAATATATTCAATGCTGTGGAAAGTGGCGGTCTATGACATATGCTAAAATTGCAAATACAAGATCACAGATAAAATATGTTTTCTGTTTTATTGTATTTAATGTATTACATGAGTCGTAAATATAAAACAAACAGCAAATAAATTGATAAAATTTAATTTCTGTTTGCTCGGATAAGAAACGACATCGACCTATTACAAATACATATAATGGTCAAGGGTTGCTATCACGTACGTTCAGTAAAGATACGAAATGACGAAACACTAATAAAGCAATAATATAACAACAGTTGGGTGTCAAAATTAGTTCCGATATGCCTTTACTGCATCGTCATGTAATATTAATATAAACACATCAAATACTATTAAACACACTAGTATTTGTATCAGTGATTATAAGATTAAATTTACTGATAAAATACATTGTATATTTAACACATCTGAATTCCATATAGTTGTGTTCTTTGAATGCTACGTCTTCTATTGGTAAACTATGTATACTAGTATCTATAGTGATTTATTATACAGTACACACGATATATATACATGTATTACAAGTGTCCAATACAAGTAGCGATTAAAAAAATAAGAGAAACAAGTGACACACTGGTTCATTAACCTAGTACGGTAAAAAACTATATAACATAATACAGTATATGGAACATCCATACATGTAAAACATTTTTTTAAAACATACACACCTTGTGTTCTGTATATAATGATGATGGGTCGTTTGTCGCATTTCTGCACACGCCTCTTAATTGTTCCACAGGGATTGGTTTGACTGGTGTCGTATTACCATATACAGGACCGACGTCGTGATATTCAACATTCAAATTTTCAACGTTTTCAGGGTCATCGTCATCATCATTTTTGCCTTTAATGAGCGGATAGGATTGGAATAGAAATGTTTTCAATCACTATTCTAAATAAAATACAATGTGTGAAACAGACAACTTAATACATTCTTCACGCCGTTGCATATACTCCATATTATATGCAACGACAATAAAGTAGTGCAATTCACTTATATCACAATTGCATTTTACACAAAAAAAAAAACAAACATTGAAAACGTCTCATTCATATATTACATTCTATATGTTTTTTTTTCTATTTCCCTTCAATTAGATCATCTTCAATGACATGGCATATAAAGGTTGTAAAATTATAATTTTCATTTCTAGATTTCTGAATCATTTTCTGTAAAACTAATAAAGGATATCACATCAAGTGGTGTGTTTAAAACCTACATATTTATAAGTAATTGCTGATGTTTTAATGAAATGTTTGATAATACAGATTTTTTATTCTTTTTTTTTTGTTGAACAATCAAACCTGTCAGCAAAAGTGGTCTTTTAAGACAGGTTGTTGCTTAATACAGGTTTATATCCTATAGGTCGTAGAAAATGGTGTTGATTAACACAGGTGACTGCTTAATAGAGGTGTCAGCTTACGCAGGTTTGACTACATATAAATCTCGGTAATACACCAGTCCTAAAATCTACAAAACTAAGCTTAAATATACAGCTATTTTTTTTCTCGACTTAATACGAAGAGACATAATAAAAACGCTTCGTATTTTCAGTAATGTAGAGTTATCATTTTGCCCCAGGAAAATCAATCACGAAAAGAACTGTTTACAGAAGTATTGTTAAAATGTAAAACGTTTAACCTCAGATAACTATATGCAGGCTATGTATTAAATAATTCCATCGAAATAATTGTATATATGAGACATATTTAAAGTATAGCATTATTAAGACTACAGATATAGAGTAACTTACAAGAGTTTTGTAAACCAATGTTTTCATATATAAGCGGCGGTACTTGTAAGCGTTTTCTGTAATATAAATGGAATGGTTAATTTACATTGAAAATCAAGAGTCGCTCAGTTTGAAATTAATAAATGTTTTACTTGGTTACCGCAGTAACGTAAGACTAAGAAACGCGTGGTGCAGTGGGAGAGCATCGACTAGTGAAAGGCGATATAATGCGCTGAGTCAAACGTTTCATCTACTATTACAGAAGTACACTTAAAACTAGTTCTACACATACATCTAATAATTTTATAGAGTTGTAAAACTTGTTTCATGATCGATGTAACATGATTAGATTTGAAAAAGAAGCTATAAGATAACAAAATCTGAAAACAATATAAACACAAAACAACCAGTTTATCAAATTACATAAATGCTTTTTCTGACGTTATTGATTGTCAGACTGGTCAATGAAAAGAGTCACAAAGTAATTTTAATCTATTTAATCAATGTATCACTTCTGGTATTTATTTTGATCGCCATCTTGAATAAATTTTGTGCATCTAAACACATGTAAACAACTACAATACAATGAGATAACATATAAAATAAACAAATTATTTCTCTATATGATTTTAACATGCTTTAACATGAATTAAAAATCATTTTGATCGGCTGAGAAAATGCATTGTATTAAAAAGCAACATGTTTAACAGGAACGACAGCCTTCAAGGGACATAACAGTCATGATAACGTTACGAACACAATCAATATATAGAACAATACAATAGAATCAATCAACTCAATAGAATTAGTTTCAATCATAACGTATATACATTGGTTTTACACGCAACACATCTGGACAATTTACACACATGAAATGATAGCTTTTTATGAGTATGATCCACTTAAGAATTCGTAACTTTTCATATGTTATGTAAAAAACAGTAATAGAAATCCGTTTGATCTTGAAGATACAGTGAAATCAGAATACTTTTACTTCATAAAGGGAGATAATTGAACTCAAAACATGCATTTAAAGTATATACTAAGGTTACAATAAAAAATAAATTACTCGTTTAAGATTGCAACGTATTTTGTGACGTTTTATATAATTCATCTAGTTGCATATTGATGTCAAAATGATCCGCCATATTGGTTGAATTTAGTTGAATTTGTTTATTAGAAGGACTACAAACGATGAGATGAAGGCGGTCAAGCATAAAATATTGGAAATTAGAATTCTGTTTCGATACTCCGGTCACAATACTGTTATTGTAAAAGTTTAGCAAATTTGAAAACCATGGCATTCGTGTTTTATTTAAAAAAGATATTGCAATGCTTTGTATTACGTTTTGAAATACATGTAGTATTCTTAATACATTCATAGCTAATTATTCTGATATACTGCCTGCAAACAAACTCATGGTAACTTTTTGCTAAATAAATGACATGAAAAACACTCCCTTTAGCATATCACACTTGCAAATCATACCTGTCACTTGTGACTTTAAACGAGGCGTCTTTCCCTGCAAAGAAATATTCAATTGTAATATCGTTCAAACAAAAAAACACAGTTGAAAGATATAAAATATCCATTCATTCAGATAGTACATGTATGACACCATTTAGGTCTTTATTTCTTTAAAACAGTTTAAAAGTAAAATGTACAATATTGTAGTCAACGTATATATCTAGCGTTTTATGATAAAATTAAAACTGACACCATCTCAAATCCAGCATAATTCCACAAAATCAAAACATTTATTTAGATAAAAGTGTTATTGGATTGTCTTTCTACTGGTTTGAAAAAAGGATTGTTTTGTCTAACCTACAAATCACTTAGTAATGCAACGTAAAACATAATAAACAGCTTCATATATTTTTTATTTATTCATGTTTAATAAACTATGATAAGTACAAGGTTTATACCTTACATTATTTGCATTTGAGAAATAAAATATGAGCATATGTTTATTCAACAAACTTACTTTTACCTCGGTGTGTTCTATTCCTTCTTTTAAACACAACTATTGCAACAACTGCGCCTATAGCCAGAATGATGACAATGCCTACAACACCACCAATTATTGGAGCAAATTGTGGGGCTGGTACTGTGGACACCTCTGGATCAATAATAATAATGTATTAAGAAGTTGTTATACGAATGCAAGATATAATTGCCCACGTGATACACACCACTTGTGTGTAATACAATATGTAAAAGCAAAACGCTTTCTTTCATATACAATACACTTAGCTTGTATCCTATCTTAAATATATATTAAATTTAAATTTAGTATTGCCTCGTTCAGGGATGTATGTATTAGTGTTAATAAATTACTAGTATTGGTAAAGTATGGTCATAAAAATAAATATTATTTCATATTTAACTTGTTACATGCATTAATATGGAGCACGATTTAAAATTCAAGACATGTTTAGTAATGAAATCGGAAAACACTCTCACCAGCAAAATATATCACTAAATGCTCTGAAATTCTCAGTACATTTTGTGAAATACTCAATATGATAAACAGTATCGTGTTACTTTTAACAGTTTTTTTTATTTTTTTTTAATTATACGAGTATTTTGGTCACTTTGGTGATTAATATATCATGAGATTTGGAGATTATAAATATTTATGCAATTAAACAATGAAAATAAAATGTTTGTCAAAATGCCATACTATCATTCCAATAAGTTTGGAGATCTTTAAATTTATTAAATTGGAAGACAGGGCTTTGAGTAAGGCGCTATAAAGACACGCACTGTATTATATTAAGATAAGTAAACGTATAAACCGATAACTGATAAAACAGATATTATATCGATACATTAAGAAATTATATTCATTGCATACCTTTTAGAGTTTAATATACATTCGAGAGATATGATAACGCAACACAGGGAAATATATGAAAATTAAACATATTTAACACAGTGTATATCAATATCATACAGTAATTGTTATCTGTTGATGTTGTTGGTTGTTTATATGAAATACTGCTGAATAACTTGGTATCCCCCGTATTTGTATTTTTCATTTCTAAATAAGTCCTCTCTTTACCTAGTGATATATTTCCATTTATCTTCCTGTGTTGTGTTTTCATATCTCTCGAGTGTAATATATTTTTTGATGTATTACTTTGCTGTACATTTAGATACATTGGTAACAATAGGAAGTGGCATACTCGTTGATTTCCTGAAATGGCCATTAACTGTATGGTCTTAAACTGTTATTGGGCAACGTATGTTGCTTGTATTAATGTGTTTTGATTAGTCTTTACAGTCGGTGTTTGGAAATATATTATGAATTATGTATATTTTTACTGGAATATAATCTATCTTACTGGTATATTCTTGTAAATCATATAAAACTATTATGAAAGAATCAGTAAATGGACAATAACTACTTACGTTTGAATATGTTCTTTAGGTAGGAGACGTTTTTTTATTATTACAAATGGCTGCTTCACACAACAAAACATTTACCAACAAGATTCGTAGAATTTGAAACACAGCCATCACAGTAGCATGGATGCAATTAATATTTAAAATAACTATAATTAGTACAATACACGCATTGTTGACAAAATGGGCCAGAGCTTTATAACGCTCATTAGCAAATACGCTACTGAGGAGTCTAAACGTAGTTAACGAGTGCATCTATCCTCGCGTTTCCCCTAACGTCACATCGCAAGATGAAGTAGTGGAAATTAAAGAATGACAGCTATTAATATATACACGTTGATATTCTAACAGACATTTAAGTAAACGACATTTTCGTAAAATTTGTAGCTTCGGTACACATAGTTTAGTGAATATTCTTTGAATGTTCTTCAACTATCATTGAAATCTAAATACCAAAATTCTTGAACGTCTTGTGTAAAGTATCTGATTCACTTGAGTAGGGACATAAGAACCGCCGACTTTTAGGTATAACTGTAACTATGTATATGATAAAGGGCATGCATCTATTTTGATCATATTGAAAACAAAATAATGTTGTGTTTAATCTTATAAGAAAAATGAAAATTTCATATGCTTTTTATTCAAACATACGTTGCGAAATACATGTACATATATGGAAATATATTATGCAATTGACTTGAACTACTTTTTTTATATTTCAGAGATTTCAACAAAAACATGTAAACTTTTTTGTGTTAAAATACATACTCTTTAAATTACCTGGAGTTGTAGTAAAGTTTAATACATCTGTATAGGCACTGCTTCCATGTATATTGAATGAGTATATCCGTACGTAGAACTGAGTTCCTTTCGATAACTTGTCCAAAGTACTTTTCATCTGGAATCCTGTTGTATTCTTACCACCAAAAACGAATGAATGATTTAGCCATACATATTTGTCTTTACTTAACTGTATGACAAATGTCTGATTATTTCCTCCATGAAAACCAGCTTCCCAGGATACGACTACATCAGCTTCACCGACGTGTCTGTTGAAAGTTGAAGGCTTATTCGGAGCACCTGTGTACATGGTTCAAACAGAGAACCCTTTTTCAAAATTTTAAAATCATTAATGCATTGTTTTTGTTATAATGTTGCATTCTAATAGATTATTGTTAATACATGTAAATGGCAAAACATTCATTTTCAAAAGAAGTTTGTTATATGCAGTTTGAAACATATGTTAATATATTGTACTACAAGATTATTGTTAAAACATGTAAATAGCAAAACATTAATTTCCAAAAAGTGTTTGTATATGCAATAAAATATGTTAAACCCCAATTGCCAAACTTTGAAATTTGACGGAGATGCACTCTATACACATGAATCTGTGTTAATTCACCATCAGCAGATAGACAAGTGTAGCGTTGTAATTTGATAGTCTCCTGTTACAAATATTTATAACCCTGGCAGTAAATGTTGTAACTTTAAGCAATATATCTTTTATTTGGTTTGATTAGTTATGTTTTAAAGTGACGTTTTAGAGATTTGACATTCACGTCATCAAGTGAATGATTGAATTTGCCGAAACATTGGAAAAATAAATGCATCTCCAAATTACTGTTAGCATCATTTAATTGCACAGATGCGTCATACTGTACGCTAATGTCTTCATGGTTGTAGTCGGTATCAACGATACATACGAATGTTTACAAACCTACCTTGACGTACTTGACACCAGTTCACACTAGTTTAGCAAGGCAACTTATGATTTCTAGTTGACAAGGAGAATAACATATACATTGCCAAAAGTAACTTACTCTGAGGGATGAGGTGTATTATTGCTCGATTCATGCCAATACTGTTTGTAACCTCTAAAGTGTAGATGGTAAAATCTGTCTCATGTATATCAGTTATTTGAAGATAGGCTATACTGCCGTTCAATGTTACGTCTTCACCATAGAACTTGGTAATAACAGGCGATATTTCATATGACACGGTTGTTCTGCTGCTGTTCTGCATTTGTACACCATCCTGTCTGGTAAAGTTTATGTTATCTGCAGGCGGAAAACTATAAAACGGGACGTTTATCTTCACATCTCCTGATAGTGCGCCCGCAAATGTTAATGTTTTGATTAATATTTTCGGTGAAACTAAAACAGAAGACAGTATAAAACAGTTTACTTTATTGTTAAATATGAAATCATATGCAATATATGTACATGTATATGTATACACCGGATAAAACATGGTAAGGGAAACATAACTGTTGTCGTATTGCTGGGATTGCTAGATACAACTATACACCGGTGAGTTATCATTTTGCATTTGCTGGTCATGTCAAAATAACGAACTTAATGTAAATGGTAAGTGAGAATCAAAGACTTTAGTCATTAATTATCGTACTCTTGCTGCTCTGACAGTTCTAACTCTAATGGGTACTTCTGCTTCTAATGGGTATTTCTGCTTCTAACGGGTACTTCTGCTTTTAGCATCAATGTTTAGAATATATATCCCCAGTGGCGTCTAGTGCTACCGACATTTCCAATGCGGTTACCTCGTTGTCACTTCTTAAATGCATCATTATTAACTTGGTGGCAGTGCTGTATTTTATTTAGTTATACCTAATCTTACTTTAATTTGTGTAAAAAAATGTTACTTTATTATTTAATTACCAATTTAAATCAAGGGAGAATGGCATGCGTAGTTTATTCACCACTCTAGTTATGTTGCACATACTATGATTAGTTGAATGGAAATACAGTTTATATGGAAGTTTAAAACAAATATAGTACTGTCTGTTTAAATAGTTATATTTATCTACATTTTGTATATAATTTAAAAATTACATTATGTTATGTGATCCTTTCTTGTGTTTTTTCGAAGAGTGTCGATTGAAATTAATTTGATGACACTATAAATGAATACAAAGTCACACTTCAGAAATGTTAGACATAACAACATTTTATCAACATACCTTGTACAAGTATCCCAATGCTGTCTTTCTGGTTTAACATTCCATCAACATCCCTAACACCATTGTTGACAATACACGTGTATGTGCCGGTATCTTCAAGTCGCAATGCAACAAATCTGAATGAACTATGTAGAGGCGTGGCTGTGATTGGGGGTCGAGGGTTTGGTACTGTTGTATTTTCCCAGGTTTGTGTTAAGGTAATGTAGTTGTAGTTGTTGGGAATACCAGTGGCATTACATCTCAACTCGGTAGAAGTGTTTTCTACCAAGTATTTGTTTGGAAACACCACGGCAGTTATATCTGGTGCATCTATTATTTTATATATTTACATTTACAGGCATTAAATAAACATATAATATATTGTACAACAGTCTTTCAAATATTATATTTTACTTGGAGATTGACATTTCTTTGAAGCAAATATGTATCATCTTTGAGACTGAAATATGAAATATTATTTTAACAGCTAAATATTCTAGTAAATAAAAAAAATGTTATGATTTTTTATGAATTTTGTTTGCAAATAGTAACCTCTATTAAAAACTTTCCATCAGTATGGTTATATAATGTTCCAGGCTACATCTGACAGAAACATTATTAGTTCATTTCTACTTGACCATTGTTTTAGTACTTTAAGCACTTTGAATTTAATTTGGTTTATCCAATTTTATTTCTGGATGAAGACCACATACTGAATCTGAGTAGAAACTTCTTCTAAAAACTGGCAAACGTTCTCACAAAGATTTAACAGAGAATGGGACTCGAACCTACGACCTTAGCGGGGAGGTAAGTAATCTTAAGACGGCACTTTAGACCACTTGACAATGTAGGACCCCAAGTTGTTACGAACCATGGATTTAGAGGGATTGAGAGGGATTTGACTTATTCATGTAACGTGGCAGCGATTATGATGGAAACATCTGTTTGGAAATTGAAAGATGAATTAGTGCGGTTATGTGTTGAAATATATCAAATTCATAAAGTATTAATATTTTAGGAGCTATCATTACTACACCTGTCAGACTAACCAAAAACTGTGCTTAACAGTTAAAGAAGTGATAAAATCATGTTAAGTTCAGAATTGCGTTACGCTGCTTTAGGTGAAGCTGACTTAATGATAGTCCTAGGTTTTGATCCTGCCAAGAACATGTATTTCTTTGAAAAATTGTAAATATCTTGTCGGATAATATAGTTTGATGCTGTACAGAGTAAGACATGTTTTAATACACCATAGACTGAGAGATAAGGGGTCATTAATCAGAACCTAAGACCCCAAAGTCACGGAGGACCTTTTTTATAACAGATACTCATTCGAAATACATGTATTAATAATAGGTTTCACCATACTTTGACTCGTAAAATAAAAATCCATATTGTACACTGAACTGTATAATTACCTAGTAATATTACATACCATAACATAATATAAGTTAATATAGCAGTTTCTATTTCATGAATGCTGATTATTTAAACCTATTTCAAAGCAAGACATTTTCATACATAATACCTGTGGTACATGGTATATTCAAACACCGATTGAAAGTAAATGAGTACATTAGTTTATGTTTATGAGTTTACACAAGTAAACACTTTTTTAAATGCATGTAAAAAACGTATCACATATTCCGCATTTATAGGTAGTTTACCGCTGCATTGCATAAATATTTTCCTAAATAGGAGTTGTTTCACTATTGGCGTTTGCGTTAGCGTCCTTAAGATTTGGTACAAACTTATCATGAATATGCATTACTTGTTTTGGATGAAACTTAGCATAACTGTGTATGCTTATACTTTAAGGCAATATTGACAAAAACAGAATTGCTGATATATTCAAGTAATAGGCGAACAGGTATCAGCGTGTTTATTCGATCTATGTACGATGCCAGTTGTTTGCACAGTCATTTTACATTATTTCCGGTTTCGCAATATACTGATGTATGTCTATATCCATATACATTGTTGTTACCGGATCTATCCTATCCGCAGGTAGGTTTATACACCAATAACTGTCTAGGCTACAGCATACAATCAAACAAAACATCTGACACTTCTCTAAATAAATGCATACTAATTGTTAAAAAATTCCATACAAAATAGCAGACAAGCTATAATTGATAAATATTGTAGATACAATTATATATCATTTTTATTCGGTTTATAAATCATGTAAAATGTATATTTATTAATTTTGATGAGAGGCCAAGATTAGTATAAAGCGAGAATTACCAAACATCTCAGAAAAAAAGTTTACTAACTCTTCGTCTTGTAACCCCATCGCTCTTGTCCCGCTCCTTAAATGTTTCATTCTCTTCCTACCTCCCTCTCACCTACTACCACTTGTTATTTCAGTCCGTATAATAAAGTGACATTGTAACAGCTGGAGGTATCAATTGTATTTATATACTTACAGTGTACTGTTATATCAATTGTTGCATCAGCAGTGTGCTGGTACCCTGGAGCTGTATTACTGGTTGTACATTTGTACTTGCCGGTCTGGTTCCTCGTTACTTGACCCAGTGATAAAACATCACCAGATACATCTGCTGATCCACTCGTTATACGTATCCATGTTGATGTACAGTTTGGATAACAATCCGAAGTACATGTGATATCGGCGTGTCGCATACCCTCTGTGACACTCAGAGAATGACCTTCACTGATAACAGCCCTGTCTGGACCATCTGTGTCGAAATATTGAAATAAACTATAATGTTTGTTTGTATTACAACAAGCATCATCATCTGATTTAAAATAAATGAATTAAATGGATTTATTTTTTTTTGTTTTGCACATTTATGTTTTAAAGTTTAAAGAATCGCCACTATGTGGATCGTTGAGTAATAACTTCATTCGCCGTGTCGTTATAAACATGCGCGTCATAACGCGTACATAGTGATTCCATATGAGTATTGGCTCCGCATGTTATAATTTCTTATCCAGACAACTTCTCTTAAACCATAGCTACATAACAACGAGCAGAAAAGTAGAATATTTATGATGTATTATTGTGCATAAAACTTTATCATGACTACTTCTTCGAAACTTCAGTTAAAATCGATAGTCGTGTTGCGTATAATTTAGTTATACCTTATTTACACAAAGAATAACGGTCAATTGTTTTCTGGCACGGACAACTTAAACTTTTCATATACTTTTGACAGCACTTGGAAGAAACAGTTGCCAATCAATTAATTTGCTTAAATAATAATTGTGTTTTGCTCTAATGATGTTTAAAAGATGTATGGCCATTTTATTAACCGATTCCTTTAGTATTGATATTAATATATATTTTAATAAACATCGGTGGGAATTATATCACAAATCAAGACATTTTTAAGATCGTATTAAAATTGATTGTCAAGTTAAAATACTCAAGTCACAATTAGCTTGCGATGGGTTTGCGAATAGTTTGCAACGGATTTCTAGGCATTTTCGGCCGGGGCCCCACGGGACTCCTTGCGGCTGCTGGATCATTTTTGGGCATAGGGCGGGCATCGAGTGACTTTCAACTCGGACTTAAAACCTGATCGCCAATAAATCGGCCGATGCATGGCCGTTGTCCGGCAGGGCATCGCACACATCGGGCGCCGGGCCAACTTTTGGACAACCAAGACAATCCATAAATAGGCAAGGCGCCGGCCGGGCGCCATACATCGCTCAATCGCCGGTCTGGCCGGAAATCAGCCATACATGGGGGCTCGCAGGGTATAAAATGCGACTCATCGCATCATCCGTCAGATTATCCACTCGCACTCTACACAGATGATTACAAGTTATTAATTGTGCCTGTGTCCACCCTATCGCACGATCTTTCGCCGACCTCTACACGCCGGTCGATGCCTAGAAATCGAACACGCCGCCCGGGCTCCGCTTTTATTGTGACTTAGGCATTTTATATTTCCAGATCGTTATTCATAGTGATGTATTTCCAGACTGCACAAATGTATCGTTGTTTATACTTTAAATATTGTTTATCGTATCTTTATAACAACATTTGTATTAAACCTTACGTCATATTCAGGTGAAACCATATCAAACGTAAACCACATTATAAACATTTTCCTTTTTAAATTTTGCAAGGAAATATTGGCGTTGCAAACATGTATTTATTGTACGCTGTATGCAAAACGTTATATAGCAAAAACAAATACATACATATAACATGTAACGACAGATTCCATGTTGCTAAACTACCAGACCCACCAACATGTTTTAGGTTCGTGGCTGTACATCTATATATACCCGCCATAATTCGTTGTATATTGTCTAGATTCAGAATACCGTCTACGCCTGTCTGTCCAGTTTCACCTATTTTCTGCCAGGTGTATGTACAGGCTGGGTAACAAGACGCCGTACAATTGATGGACGGTAATGTTGAGTTCTCTACTTCTTCATATTCATCTTGGGGAGGATCAAAAGTAATGTGATCAGGTCCAACTATCGGAAATAGAGAATTTGGAAAATCTTGAAGTGTTTCCTAATATTATGCTATAATATTCGTTTATATACAGGTTGATGCAGAATATTTAATCGATCATCAATATTTAACTATGTCTTAGTCTTAAATCAGTTATAAACGTATTCTAAAACTGTTCTACAGTGCATAGATATCAATTAAAGCCTCATTAAACTTCCGAAATTCACATTTTGTTTTATAAAAACAAAAATTGACTGCAATTAAATGTATTAGAGTACATTATATTACTAAAACACTTCCTGTAGACCCCTTAGTGATTGTTTTTTAAAAAAGGGAGAATATAAACAACTTCGAACAAAATGTGTATTTCTTAAAAGAGCCGACCGAACATTTAAATATTGTTTACATGTTTGTAATTCCGAAATGACTCAGTTGCTTTCCGACTGTACCCCCGCCAATGTTCGGAGTGCACAAATAAATACATGATTATATTTCGCTGCGCACATTATCCATATTAAGAATATATAGACAACAGAAAAACATAATTTTATGATCATCATAACATTACAATGGTAGAAAATAAGAAAATTTTATTCTCAAAAGAACTTTTATTACACAGCTTGGGCATAATGAACTAAGCGAACTGCAGTGGTAGTGT
Source organism: Panopea generosa (assembly GCA_029582155.1). NCBI lineage: Eukaryota > Metazoa > Mollusca > Bivalvia > Adapedonta > Hiatellidae > Panopea > Panopea generosa. The sequence goes on along the minus strand of CM055894.1, from coordinate 50,780,052 downwards.
GCGGATTGAGACCGTTATATAAAAAAATAAAAAAAAGTTATTGCTTGACTAACAATATGCATCGTTATTGTTTGTTTTTTTCTATTAAAATACAAATAATGATATCTGCAATAAAACTGTATTGAGTATAGTAAGCATAACATTATTTATACACACTAAGAAACAATGAGTACCGAATACTAGTTTGGTCCTGTTACTCTTTCTCCTAAATGACAGACCGACAGTTTTCCGAAAAGAGACGAACATTAATTTGTAAACAAAACCCGTTTTTATATATATACTGATAATATGCTTTATATTTAATTTTCTTGTTTGCAAAGTTTCTCAGTGTTCAAAATTATCATAAAATGTTGAGGTAGACTTGCCTCTGACGAGATCAGTCTATGGACATACATTGTTAAACATGAAATGTTCAAAATATAAACACTGTATTTAAAACATGTCTTGGTTAGTATTCTTGGTAAGCCATTAACTAATATGTGAATGTATTTAAATGCGTTATATTTTTTTCCGAAAAACAGCTGTAAATACGCGAATGCGTGATGAAAAGATGGGATATTCCCTGGCGACTTTATTTTTTTATAATACGTCACGTCACATATACCTGGAATATAGTCCATACCTGGAATATTACAATTTAGTCTTGCCTCAATCTATTTTTTTTAAAAAAGGAAAACTAGTCTATCCCTGAACCTGATATATCCGGAATCATGTCTAATAATCCCCAATGAAAAAACAGGTGAGTCTATGCCTGTCTCACAATGTATAGCAATTGAACGCTTACTAAACTGTGACGTCATTCACACTTTCAGTTGAAGCAACTGACCAAACAACGTGCTTAAATATGTTTTTCGAAACATTGCTATTCAGCTGACCAAATCGGGAGAGTGGGCCCATTCTACAGACTGAAAGCAAACTATATCTCAAAATATAATAAATCAAGGGAATTCAGTGAAATCATATTCCTCGCTCAATGGACCATGTGCTGAAAAAACTGCATTCCAGGTACTGGAATACTGCATAAAGCATATGTAAACATATATTGTGCTGTTAAAACATTGTTGTGGATGGTGACCTGTGCATGTTGAAACAAAACCATGGCAAAGGTTAAAAATAAGTGAAGAAACGGATGAGCACAAAATTTGTAGAGTGTGTTAGGTTTGAGATAATATGTTGAAACATAGGAAATACAATAGAAACAAATATAGTAATAAAACAAAAACAATTGAAGAGGGGTAGCTGACCCAAATGCCATTGACCTTTATGATAACTTGCTAAGAGTCATAATTCCATGAAGATATGTCCTCATAAGAACATTCAAGATGGTAAGTGTAGTCAATAGTAAGGATGAAATACAAAATTGCAATGTATGTAATTTCATTTAAAAGAGTCAAGGGCCATAATTCACTAAGAAATTATTGGATTAAAACACCAAGACCACAGGCCCATGTTCAGATAATGTATTTGCTGTACAGCACGTGTCATTAGAATTGACTGAAACTTGTTGGAGAAGTTGCGTCCGCATGGTTATTGTTGTTCCAACGTATTATATATCCAACCACAGGCACATAGGCAAACTTGCTGTACAGCAAGCTTCATTTGAAATGGATTCAAACTGTGTGAGGAGTTGTGTCCGCAAGGTTGTTGTTCTAAAGTATGACGCAAAATATAACTTAAATGAAGAAAGTTCCATAATTCCATCAATAACAATTCTTTCTGAACGGCAAGAGCACACGTACATGTTCAGACCATATACTTGATGTAGATCAAGTAATGTTTGAGTAAGGTGGAAACTGATGGAGGAGTTGCGTCCGTAAAATTGTCTTAAACGTGACAAACAGACGGACGCTATTTCCTTATACTACAATTTTCCTTGAACAACCTGGACTTAAAAACGGAATATATCACACAAAGGGCATTTTTCTATTAAATAAGTTTTAAATGTTGAAATATGTATACTAAATTTGAAATGAATTCCCCTCGAGGGTTACAGTTACAGACATGATTGACGTTAAAGAAACAGCAATACTATTTATTTTTGTGTTACGTTATTATTATTCTGGCACGTTTAGTGTAATATTGAAGTGCAACACTTATTTTAACCGTCCTTACGTAACACAAGTCATCTTACAGACAGTTGTTAACAGTTTAGTTTAAAGGTATATCTTCGCTTCGATTGTAAAACAGGTTATAACAGCTAAGATAAATCACGTTTTTTCTGGATGTAACCAATATTACGCATATACGGATAAAATGTATTGTTCAAACGACACCACGCATAGTTGTGGTGGAGAATAGAACCCAAGAGCATTTTGTCTTTGGTTCGATAACCACGCGGTTCATACTACAAAGTATCACTTGTATAACAAATATTAAACTGTCCACCATTTAAACTGTGAGCGTGGTATTACATTAAAAGTGTCGAACTTTGGTTACCTCGGACGTAACCAATTTCGGTAAACATATATAATCTATACGTGATGTTGAACTATTATTCCATATATCAACACACAACAAAGCAATATTTAAGGTTTAACATTAAAGCCGTAGCTAGTGAACTACTTACATATAACATGTAACGTTAACTCCTTAGTTGTTATACTACCAGAACCAACACGTCCTGAGTTCGTTGCTATACACCTGTATGTACCCGCCATAGAACGTGGTAGATAACCTAGATTCAGAATCCCGTCTACGCCTATCTGTCCAGTTTCATCTATTTTCTCCCAGGTGTAGTTACAGGCTGGGTAACAAGTCGTCGTACAGTTGATTGACCTTAATGTTGTGTTCTCTTCTTCTGCATATTCAACTTGTGGAGGATCAAACGTAATGTGATCAGGACCAACTATCGGATATAGAGAAACAAGAAATAAATTACATTTTATACGATTATTTTATACTATTCTGATGTGCAAATGTTGTGTCCGCCTATTTCATCGATAATCAACATTAAATTAATATAAATTACCATGGCAGTAATAAAGATTGTGAGAGATCAAGTTCTGTGGCAATTGCATTAGTGTAATTAAATCCATTTAATGGATATGCATGATCATGAGTGCTTATATGAGCGAGTAACTTAGTTTCGGTATGTGTTTGAGTGTTGATTGTGGAAGTGTGCGAGGGAATGAAAGTGAGTGGGTGAGTGCATAAATGAGTGGGAAAACGACAGAGTGAGTGAATGAGTGGATGAAAAAATGTCTAAGTGACAGTGTGAATGAGTGAGTGAGTCAATGTGTGAGTGAATGAGCGGATGGGTGAGAGAAGATTTTGAGTGAGATGTGAATGAGTGAATGAATAAGTAAGTGAGTGACTTAATGATTGAGTGAGTGAGTGAGTGAATGAGTGAGTAAGTGAGTGATTGAGTGAGAGAGAGTGAGTGAGTGAGTGAGTGAGTGAGTGAGTGAATGAGTGAGTAAGTGAGTGATTGAGTGAGAGAGAGTGAGTGAGTGAGTCTAAATTGAGTTGTTTGACAGTGAAATAATTAACAGGCAAATTATTTAAAGTGGCTACGCATTAAGTCCTCACATACGGGTATATTTACATTCATTTTTTTCTGTGAGCAAAATATAAAAAAAGTCATTTAAACAGTATTTACCTAAATCCTAATTAATGTTATTGATAATTTTTATTCCTGGTGCCATTGCGAAGATCACAGAATTATTTAATTTACGTATCTCTAAATGCCTCATGAATAGTCCATGCAAAAAAGCGACACAGATGTTAGTGAAGAGACGTAACGGAGCATTATGTTAATGAAATAAAAACAGCAATGGTCAATTAAGATATTGCTCCATATATTTTTAAACATGTACATAGTTTATTATCTAGGACATGTTTTTGTGGGTCACAACTTCACATTGCTTTTACCATCATGGATTTATTTGACTCGACTTAATGAATTGTGTTGAAACTTGAGTTATCGGAAAAGGTTAAAAAAAAAATCGGAAATAAGAAGGAACGAATTTTGAGATGAAAGTGATTCTGGTTCCTTTCTGACATAGAGAGACTGTAGCAAGAAGGAAACTGCGTTAAATGTCGACGGATGGATAAATCATTGTAGTTTCTAGAATAATTACGTATTGTACTTATGTTGGTAAAAAAAATCTAACCGTTTACACAGCCATTTCTTTTCTATACAGTTTATATGCAAACACAGTGTTACATAGAGAATATTTGCAGAACAAAGTTCGATGTTTGTCAAACCTATTGTTTGTAAAGTATAATGGTAATAATTAATGATATTTAAACGAGTTTAAAGTTATATATATAACTGGATACTGTATAACTTTGTTGCTGTTTACGGCTAATAAACCGCATTATTGAATATAACTTGACTATAAAATAGCACTGTTCATTTTTTTTTTCAAACCTAGCAAATATCAACATGTGTCAATGGAATTGGAATCAAAATAAAACATGATACTTAGCTTCATACCAAAATGTCCATTTAGTAGTATATTTGAAATGTCATACTTACAAACTACTTCTACGACAACTTCTGTAGTTTGTGTAGTTTTAGTTTTACTATTCATTGCTGTGCACGTGTAACGTCCATGTAATGACCTCGTTAATACACCAAGGTCAAGTTGACTTCCTGAAGATGTTATAGTTGGTCCAGTCCATGAATACTGACACATATAGCATTCAGATATACATCGTATAATAGGCATGCGATATCCTTCACGCTGAAGATATAACGTTGTTGATGGTGACAGGGAAATCTTTCTAGGTCCATCTGAAAAACACAATCATACTTTGTAAATATTGTAAGCACAACACACACTGTTTTCATACAGTTAGTTTAGAATGTGTTTATTTTATAGTTGACCTATGGAATACATTGAATTGATAAAATATTTTACAATCAAAACATATATAGGCATGTCTAAATATCAGTATGAAGAATCTCACATAAATACAATTCAAATATACATGTCTTTGATAGAAGTATGAAAAATCTCATACGTACATATAACGTTTATATTCATCTGTTTAATGCCAGTGTATTGAGGTCTCCCAACTCGCCCAGTGTTGGTTGCATTACAAGTATAAATTCCTGCGTCATTACTTGTCAGCTTGTTGATATACAGTGTACCGTTGTTGCTTTCTTGTGCTCGAACATTTTTCTTGTCCCATCTGTATGTACACGCCGGGTAGCAGCTGGCTTTGCAATTTACAGGTCCAAATATTGATGATTCATCTAATTCATAGGTCAAATTGCTTGGGTCAAACTGTATCTTTTTTGGTCCATCTAACGAATATAATGTAAATAACAGAACTTAAGTCAAGTATTAAAATGAGTTAATATGACATTTATTTAATAATAACACAAATTAAGTTTTTACCGCTAAAACATTGTTCAACTATCCGTAAAGCATAACGGGAATGCATGTGTATGCCAGCCAGCTTGATCAAACTCGTTTTTATGTTCCCCCAAAGGGGGGAAGCATATAGTCGCCGCTTCGTCTGTGCGTCCGTGTGTCCGTGCGTCCCCAAGGTCTTGTCCGGGCTGTTTCTCTACTACCTCTGGTTGGAATTTTATGACACTTGCTAGGATGCATCATTACCAAGTGCAGATACGCATAATGTCTTTGTGTTCCGGTTTGATCATTTTTCAGGGAATAATGGCCCTTTAATTGAGTATGTGACCAAATTCTTGTCCGCGCTATTTCTCTTCAACTTCAAGTTAAAATTTTATGAAACTTGCTAGAATACATCATTACTGAGTGCAAATGCGCCTATTGTCTTTGTGTTCCGGTTTGATGATTGTTCACAGAGAAAAGGCCCTTAGATTATGTCTGTGACAAAATTCTTGTCCGCGCAATTTCTTTACAACCCTATGTTTGAATTTCATGAAACTTGCTAGAATGCTTCACTACCAAGTGGAAATGCGCATATTGTCTTTGTGTTTCGGTTCGATGATTTCTCACGGAGTTATGACCCTTTAATTGAGTATGTGACCAAATTCTTGTCAGCGCTATTTCTCTCCAACTTCACGGTGAAATTTTATGAAACTTGCTAGGATGTATTATTACCAAATGCTAATGCGCATATCGCTTTGTGTTCTGGTTTGATGATTTTGTACTGAGTTAGGGCTCTTTGATTCTGTCTAAGACCAAATTCTTGTCTGCGCTATTTCTCTACAACTCCATGTTGGAACTTTATGAAACTTGCTAGGGTACATCACTACCAAGTGGAGATGTGCATATTGTCATTGTGTTTCGGTTCGATGATTTCTCACGGAGTTATGACCCTTTGATTTGTCGGTGACCAAATTCTTGTCCGCGCTATTTCTCTACAACTCCATGTTGGAACTTTATGAAACTTGCTAGGGTACATCACTACCAAGTGGAGATGTGCATATTGTCATTGTGTTTCGGTTCGATGATTTCTCACGGAGTTATGACCCTTTGATTTGTCGGTGACCAAATTCTTGTCCGCGCTATTTCTCTACAACCCCATGTTGAAATCTTATGAAACTTGCTCAGTTGCATCATTACCAAGTGCAAATGCGCATATTGTCTTTGTGTTCCGGTTTGATGATTTCTCTACAACCCCATGTTGGAATTTTATGAAACTCGCTAGGATGCATCAATACCAAGTGAAAATGCGCAAATTGTCTTTGTGTTCTTTTTCGATGATTTTTTATGGAGTTATGACCCTTTAATTGAGTCTGTTACCAAATTCTTGTCCGCGCTATTTCGCTACAACCTCAGTTGGAATTTTATGAAACTTGCTAGGATACATCATTACTAAGTGCAGATGCGCATATTGTGTTTGTGTTCCGGTTTAATGATTTTTCACGGAGTTATAGCCCTTTGATTCTGTCACTGACTAAATTCTTGTCCGCACTATCTCACTACAACTCCATGTTGAACCTTTATGAAACTTGCTAGGATACATTACTACCAAGTGGAGATGCGCATATTGTTTTTGTGTTCCGGTTCTATGATTTTTCATAGAGTTATGGCCCTTTAATTGAGTCTATGACCAAATTCTTGTCAGCGCTATTTCTCTACAACCTCAGGTTGGAAGTTTATGAAACTTGCTAGGATGCATCATTACCAAGAGCAGATGCGCATATTGTCTTTGTCTTCCGGTTTGATGATTTTTCACTGAGTAATAGCCTTTGATTCTGGCTATGACCAAATTCTTGTCCGCGATATTACACTACAACTCCATGTTGGAACTTTATGAAACTTGCTAGGATACATCACTACCAAGTGGAGATGCGCATATTGTCTTTGTGTTCCGGTTCGATTATTTCTCACGAAGTTATGGCCCTTTAGTTGAGTCTGTTACCAATTCTTGTCCGCGCTATTTCTCAGGTTGGAATTTTATGAAATTTGTTTTACATGCTTGTCATACATAGCCGCGTCAGTCCGTCCCCAAATTCTTGTTCAGGCTATTTCTCTAGAACGATTGATTGGAATGTTATGAAACTAGCTATGATGTATCATTACCAAGTGGAGATATGCATGCTTTCTTAGTGTTTACGTTTGATGATTTTTTACAGAGTTGTGGCCTTTAGATTGCATCCATTACAAAATCCATTTCCTCTCCATTTGTTATTCTAGTAGTGGAATTTCATGAAACTTACCAGGAAGCATCACTACGAAGTGGAGTGTGTGTTCATTGTCTTTGTGTTTTATTTCAATGATTATTCACAGAGTTATGGCCCTTTGATTCTGTCTATTAAAACACATCATTGTTTTGATCTTCAAGAACATGGAAGTGCAATGAGACTTGGAACATGAATTATGCAGTAGAGGTCAATGTGTGGCGGTGCAGAGTGAAGAACCAAATATCTCTTCCAAACATTGTCCTCCCTTTACACCCCATTTCCATTTACAAACAATGCAGCTACTACTCAATCAAGCACTTGTTCAGGGATCATCCATCGGTTCCACCGATATCTTGTTTTGATATGTCGTGCCGAAAGCCGTTATTCTTAGGTTGGTATTTTTTTTCAAATAATATAACTCTAATTTTCTTCTGTCAATTATATTTTCAAGCTTCTTTTGTAAAGGAATTCATCAATAATTAGTCTATGGACACTATTAAAATTTTAATAATTGTGCAATTAGTTGGTCAATATATTTACAATCACCGTGAATTAAATAAATGAATTAAAAAGTAAAAAAAAAAAAAATGATCAATTTCCGCATGCGATTGAATAGTTACTGTATTACTTTTATACTAAAATATTAACAAAAAAAAACTACTAAGTTTTTAAATTTGTTAAAATGAAATCTTATCACATAATATCGAACTAAATTATAGATGTATTTTCCGTAAATTCTGGATCATTCCAATATCAAATAAATACTATATAGGGTAAGTTAATTGTAATGTTTTATGATTTTAAAGTGAGATAGCATTCATCATGAATATCACAAAGTATGATTATCATAAAACATATTGCTTAACTTAATAAATGCTCTTTCTCGATTGCAACTCAATAAGTGAAATATATCCAAATACCGAATCAAGTATGAAGTTGTACACAATGAATTTATCTGGACTTCCTTGGTAAAATATATTATCAGTTTACACAATTTTAATGAAATTGCAATATATCAGGTTTGTAATATAAAAGTAAATTGGAATGCTGAATAATTTAATGAACCACACGTCTAAGAAAATTGATAGGAGTGGAACTTGTTACATGTAGTAGATTCACTGCATTACGTATGTATAACATGATGAATAGCGAAACGCGAACTCTGCAGAACGAAACCTAACAAACGTTCTACGAAATAGCTCTCAACCTTCACTACTCTAACAAAACGTAAGTCTACTTTTTTCTACGCCATTATTTTAGATCAAAGATGTTTCATACGCTTGAAAATATTAAGTAAGCTTCAGCATGCGACCAATAGTAACAGTTAAAAGTCATTCTAATGTTAACAACGTTCCCTGGAAATACGTTTTAAATTGATAACCACTTTACAGGGTATCAATTATGAAGAGGGTGGCTTTTAAATAGAGGTAAGTCTTGATAACCATCAGCATCTGTATACAAGACTTTGTCTGTCTTCCCTTCGCTGTGAAATATATTGTTTGCCTTTTTCATGTCTCTGAGACTCTGTTCGTCCGTCCGTCCGACGCCTATTCGTCTATCAGGTCCGTATACGTCTACGACATAATAATTATGAATCAGATGATGTTTTTTTTTGAGTGAGTTACCGTTTGGCATTTTGCGATATTAAACATATTGTTCGAGCTTCTATTCTTGAACAAGAACTCACGTTTCAATGTTGGAATAAAGAATATTCTCTGCATTTCTTTTTTTAACCATCATTTATAATCCACTGAAGCTGGTCTGAAGGATCAGTCTAAAACTAACCCTTGACCGAGTTGTGTCCCATTTCAGTTTCCTAATTAAAATATTCCACGTACTTCTTCTCCACAACCAACGATCATATTTAAGATTCTTGCGGAAGATCGTATGAAACAATATCAGAGGGCTGCACAGTTTTTTCCACTAACGACACATTATAGTTGACAAATGAATATATTATTATATTATATCAAACTGATTAATGTATTGAAATGTCACCTTGATGTAAGATTATGTGATTAACCTTTTTGGAATAGAATTAAAATCCTTAACAAAAAGAGCCGAACAATTACTATTTATTAAATTGTGTCATCTGTATAATGATCTTCTAATCAACGAGAGCAAGAAAATAAACGAAAAGACAGTAACTGTTTGTTTTATTCATGGATAAAATATCGTATGGAAACTTGTAAAAGAATTAATTATAATTCAGAGATAACATGGAACGCTTTCGTGTCAGCTACATGTATCTGCACTAGGTATAACCGGTATTAAGTGTTGTTTTTTACGGCCATCGTGTCGAGTTTGGGATCGAACACGGAACCCTAAATGTGGGTTACCAACACTATATCTACTACATTACCTCCCAATGAAAAAAGTGTGTCTTATTAGTTTTGATATATGATTGTTATTTCAAAAAAGGCATTGTTCATGCGTGTTGAGGAAATCCTCTTTATGTGGCTCTTTTCTTGACTATTTGCATCTTTGTTATAATGTTATAGGGTATTTTTTATCGCCATAGCAATGCGCTGATAAAAAGCAAATGAAATTTACCAGAAAATAATATACCATTCGTATGTTGTGTAGTTATATATTTTAAAATTGCACTGTATAAGCTATTTTTATTTGCCATAATGATACTGTTTGGTTCGCATGCTCACTTCAGTGAACTTAAACCTTCATGATAATAAATTCAACACAATAATTTATTCTGCTGAGCATTTTCAAAATGACTAAACCTAAAGTATTTCAATGGTCTCAAATATACATGTCGTGTCCATGGATATACATTGTAAATATAATTAAAATCATGAAGTTTTGAAGTGCATGTTTATATCAAGTTTTGAAGTATACACGTAGCTTTTAGTTAGTCATATTTATCGATAAAATATTAGTATATCATACAGCATATTGAATACAACGTTTACTTACAGTATATTTGCACCGATACCACACTGCTGTTTGCAGAACTCAATCCACCAGACACGTCTTCTGTAGCTCGACACGTGATGTTTTTCTCGGTATCTGTCGAACTGACATTTGTTATAGTAAACTGTTCTTTGTTAGCTTTATATTTGTATTTGGGGTTGACAGGATTGGTTACGTCATCAACGGTCCATGAATACACCATCGTCAAGTTGTGACCAGCTGGAACTGTTGTAGATCTACTACCACTACATGTCAACACCACATTTTCTCCTTCATCTGGAATTCTATTTATAACTACATTCGGAACATCTGGTGTACCTACAAAATAAATATTTCGATTAATTATGTTTTCTGTATTATTTACATGTATTTTGCTCTAACTGTGCGTATTGCATGAATCAACCTAGTACATATATATATACGACGTGTGTCCAGGCATTCGCTGATATCCTTTATAAAAATAACTAAACATTTTATATGTTTATTGTATATACAGCCATGCTTATAAATTGTATACCATTTAAATGTAAATTAACAAATTGATGTGCAAAAGATTAACTATAACTTGTATGTACTTGTGTAACTACATACGTAGTATTATGTGCAGGGCAGGTGACAACGTCATATTGACCTCTCAAGTGTATTCTGTGTTGAGATTACACGGTATTAATACTAACGTATGGTATAAATGAAAGTTTTAAATTTGATCAAAATTATGTCTGTTTTATAAGCATATTTGATTCTGTTTGATTCTTGCTGTAAAACCAATTCATACAATTGAGCATCAAACATTCTTCATCTCGGTACACTCGTCCCAATGTCAAATTGCTTAAGGAATTGATATACGTGATTCTTTTGAGCTATATTGCTCATCTCCCGTGATTTTTCCCCAACAAACATTCGTCTATGCTATTTGTAAAAATGTAAGGTACCGTTTCGGTTTTTCAGATTCTGGCTTGATAATTTTATTACAGTTTCCGCGAGTGATTTTCTAATTGAACCGCATTATTTGACAATTGTCCTCTCTTCAGGACGTCAACATCACAAACTTTTCTGTCATCAAAAAGGCATGCAGTTAGGAAAACAGGTTGCGAATTTCAAACCATAATATCTTTGAAATGTTACAGAATTACTGTAAAAGTTTAACACGTTTACTTCGTTTGTCTCTGTATAATCTCAGTTTACATTACAGGTATACTAATCACCTTCGTAATATTTTACGACCTGCTCGGCACATCGCTGCATTAGTACGTAATAGCATGATTAGGGCAATTATGTAATATACGATTTATATCGTATTAATAAACTTCACACCTCGTATGTATCGGGTTATTCATTGATTATTGGTGCAAATAGTATGCATACATATATTGTAAATATTTGGAGCATATACATTATATGCATGTACAACACAAACATTTATCAAAGCCATTGCGATAGTATAGACGTGTACTAGATAAGAAAACAATAACATTTTTAAATTATTCATCAACAACACCTGCTCTTCGCTGATGACACAGATTTAACTTTAAACGTTTAATTAACGATGAAGGAAATCACGTATACGGTTCTCATAATCAGTATAATAGCAAAAATTCAAGAAGCACTATCGCACTAAGGATTTTTTATAAGCGAGGTTTAATTAAATTCATTACGCATTGCGATCCAAACGTGATATTAAGTTTCTACATTCAAATACTTTAACTTCACATCAACGCTCCAGTGTTGCCGGTACCATTTTTATTAAACATTAGTTATGATGCAAGACAAGGTGTATCGTTGGTTTGCTGCAAATATATGTAAATGTACTAGGACTGTTTAATATGTGATGTGACAGTGTTCGAATATAGATCTTTTAAAAGTTGAATTAAAAGAGTTGCCAAACAACCAGTTTACGTAACTGTTTATGTATAAGTAACAGACACCAGTCACAATTTTTATTTAACTATTTATTCAATATGGTCATATAACTTTATACTATACAACTATTTATACTACAAAAAGAGTGCATGTCCGGTGTCTGTATTGCATGAAGCAGATGGACATAGTATCTAATTTATCCTGTAAACAATGTTATAAAATGAAATTGTCAGTAATCATATATGAGATACATTATTGGTTTCAGAAATCATTTTACATTTATAATAATAATAGTTATTCAGCTGAAAGTTTGTGATTTTTTTTGTGATTTAAAGTACACATTTTAATGAAATATGCAGGCTCGGAATTACTTGTACCCTTGAACTACAATATAGCAATCATGAAAAGGTTTTATCATTGATTACACACAGAATCAAGCTATGGTATTTTAGGAATCTACTAAACATCGTAAGAAAATACATTTTTTTAACGAAAGGTTTGTTAGTTTTGATATATTTACGAAACACTTACGTCCGTCTTACTAATAATAACTTAAGTCACTATCAAACATTAAGTACAAGTTTTTCTTTGTCGTACAACAGGAAAATAATGTGTTAACCCATTGAATTCTAAGCTGTTCAGCGTGACTGTAGTTTTGCACGCATCTGTCAAAGCTTACAAACGACAAAAATAAACATATTGGTAGATATAAAAAAAAACAGGCGTGATATAAGCCATTCTCCCTGGCTGTATCTGCTCTAATAGTATTTTATAAAAAATATTATAGCAAGATTTGGCACATAAAAAGGCAAATGCAGTATTTTATAGTTAACAAAAAACTTCATCGCCAGCATTTAAAAGAGAAACTTCTATGTTTACTTATGCATATCGATTACGAACTATGTTAGCTTAATAAAATACATATTCGATAATGAAATACAAGGTATGTTTAATGTGAAAATAGTCGTTTCAACAAAGCTGAAATATGACATATTAATTTAATCGAATTATGCTGATAACATTATATAGAAATACAAAATGATTACCTATAAAATAAGACTGAAGGGATTTTGTCATACCTTACACTTATAGATATATGTGTATGTATGTGATTGCGTGCGTACGTGAGTGTGTGTATGCTGGAGGGTTTTTGTCGTGCGTGATTGTGAGCGTGTTGTGATAGTAAGTGTGGTTGATTGGAAACTACTCCAATGGTTTTATTTGTTCTATATTTTAGAATACTAAATCGATTTCGAGTGCCTACTATATTAATTTCCATTTCTAATGTTTTCCCGCCGTTGATGTACATATGTCTTTCCTAAATCCATAATTTTATATTTATCCCTCCACTCACTAACTCATTATCTCGCTCGGTCACTAAATCACTCACTCACTCACTCACTCACTCACTCACTCACTCACGTATTGTCTTTCTTTCTTCCAATAACTGCTTTTCTCTCCCATTTTCCATTCTCTTCGCTCTCACTTCAAAATATCCTCGTGTTCTTCCTTCTTTTTTGTAATTAAAGGATCTAAGAACTGTGTATGCCAAAGAAATGGTCCTGTTGTTTATTTCGTAGGTAATAAATTAAATAAGTAGTGTACTTATTTTGACAAAAAAATCGTCATGGAAATATAAATTTAGAATAGAAAAGATGAACAAAATGTATAAGCATTATATGTATCTATTGATTCAAAAATGGGCGGAAAATTTGAAAATAAAAATCAAAAGAGAAATATGCCCAACGATTTATCTTCCTTTCGATAGGAAAATCATAAAAAAACTGTTGGTCAATTCAGGAGGAGTTGTAATACAAAATTCCCCACCCAGAATTTTGGCACGTATAATTACCAATATACTGAACCAAAAAGAAACTTCAGCTATGCTTAAGTGCATATATTGGAATATAATTGAACAATTTTAATAATTGTATATGTTTCTCAGAGTATTCTAAGAAGCACATGTATGGTAAATAGTATGCCCCTGCTAGTATGGGAAACTGATGAAATTATTGAACAAATGTGATTAATGGGTAAAACAAACATCACAGCTGTACTTCAACATAGCGGAAGTGTCTTTTTTGTTCAGTAAATTTACGTTCACGAATTTAGGCATATTAAATATAAAAACTGAAACAAAACTCAATGCTTTTAACATATTTTTCATATTGAAAAATAAGTCTATAAATCAGACTGAAAGTTTGATTTGTTAAATACGGAATATACCGACCCGTTATAAACGTAGAAAATGTGCAATAACGTTTTCTGTGATGTGTTATACATTTACGCACATGCTAGTTATTGTCCGTAAGGATTTACCTGGCATTCATTTATCATCGCCAATATGTCGGGCATTTAAACGTCTTCTCCGTGCAGCTATCATTGAATGCAATATGATGCCGATTTAATAATATATTGGTAACGGTTTATAAACAATATCACTATGAACGTCACAATACAATTGTCTTTATCTAAAACTTAATCGGTCGCACGAAACTATGTATGTTAGAAGTACATGTATGTAATTCGGAAGTTTCTTTCCTGTTCAGTATACGAATATAATTATGTTTATATGTCTCTTGTACAGTCTAAGAATAGATAAACAGACAGACAGACAGACAGACAGACAGACAGACAGACAGACAGACAGACAGACAGACAGACAGACATTTATGGGAGAAAAGACATGGGAAACTAAGAGAGACATACTAATTATAATTAATTTTAATTGATAATATTGCATAGTAAATATGAAGGACAGAGGAATGAATACTTAACCTGAAGGAATAATATATGTGCTATATTGGATTGCTGATCCATCGGAAAATTTTATGATACTGCACAAAGGGGTTATTGTTATTATCGATACGCTACGACATATTTATTCTTGTGTATTGGTTTTGGTTTGGAACAATAATATTATTTTTCATTTTTGATGTTATTGTGTTTTTTTTACGTATGATATACACACGAACGAACGTATACAATTATATTCAGAGAGTCAATACCTAAGTTAGAGAAAAATAAATCGGGATATCACGAAACCAAACGGAAAACCTGAATGGTACATGTAGGAGATCAGTGGATAACACACGGAATCAGCCGGTTAGTATCTTCATCAACATTTAATGCTACGTTCGAGTGTCGAACCCACGACTTCTGAGCTGATGTCAGGCACCGTTGTGCGCTGAACAAAATGGTACTTTGCTTCTGTTTTAACATATCTTTTTATATTAATCAAAAGGGTCCTCCGTGGCCGAGTTGCCTTTGGCGCCGTTTCAGTGTCACTTACCTCTCGTCGCTAAGGTCGTAGGATCGAGTACAGCTCGCTTCAAAAATATTATATGATAAAGTTTACCTGTTACTTGCGGAATGACGTTGGCTCTACTCACATTCATTATTGGGTCTTTCCTACCAATAATTGGATATGCCATATATAACCTAAAATGTGTTGAAAATGGCGTTTAACCTCATTCAAAAAAGTATTAATCAAGTATAAATGGAGTCAATATTCATATTATCTATCATTTAAAAAAAGGATAAATGAATACATAAATATATATGAGTGTGTTACGGTGTGCTGAAAATCGTCCAAACGGAGAAAAAAAGGCTTTAATACGTCAAAGTGCTGTAGACTATTGTGCGTAAAATTTTATTTTCCACAAACTATTTATTGTACCTTTTCAAAGAATATTGAATGAGATTTCCAACGGACATGCCAGATATTGTTTAACAAAAAATGGGTGTTTGTTTTGATTTTGATATTGCATAGTCTACGCATGGTATATTGATTGCGTTGTTTAAACGAGAAAAAAAATAATAACACACACGCACCTAAGATTGTTTTGCTAACGTCCTTTTGAGACTCTTATATTAATGTTTACTAGTTAACAGTAATTATTGTTTATGGCATTCCATAACATAAACACGAATTCAATCAAAATAGGACAATTCTACTTACCGAGTATGAATAATGAGACACACTGTGTTTTAATGTCAGGACCGAGAATATTTATTAGCTGATAAACACCTGCCTCGCTCCTGTTTACATTTCTGTATATAAGTGATATGTTGCCAGTACTAACATCTCCTATAAACGTTATAGATGGTATTGTTGACACGGTATTGTCAGGAAAGACTTGTAATAAAGTTCTAGTTTTTTTAGTACCGTTCGCGTCAATCCCTATGTAGTACATAAAGCCATATGCGCGTTCAATGTCCGGGATCACGGCGAACTGGAATGTGACGTTGGCGTGTTCCCGACTGTAAATATTGCTCAACTGTACAACACAACCTGGAAAAGGAAATATCGCTGTACCAGATGCTTAATCATGTTTAATCGGCGGTAACTGTATGCATGCAAGCTGTACATAGTTGACAGGCAGAAATGCTTTGATTAAAAAGTTAAAGCAAATACATACATGTGACTGTGTAATGTCCATTCATGGGTATAATTATCAACTCGTGCGGTAAATTCAGTATAGAAGATAATGTGCATGTCCTTTCCGGTCAACCAACATTATATTACATGGATTCTGTGCAAAAGTTTTAAAGTGTAGTTCTAACAGTAACACAAATACATGGATTATTTCGGTATAACATGAGTTTACGTGTTTTAGCAAAGCTAATGACTCATCAAGTGTGATGACAACAATCGTTGTATTTTTCAGATTATTAATATAACTTTTAAAGAAATACACCTAAATTGCGCATTAATCAATCGCTGAATTAGTAGCTGAATATATATAATATGCAGTTTGGCACATAGCAGTCCGCGTAGCAGGTTTTTATTTGTTTATTGTTGAGCAAGCGTGGATCATGAGCCGGGATAACATACCGATTGTGGACTTTCTTGAGGCATTTGAACAAACGGTCCCTGGTGCAGCAGCTCGATGGTGAATCGGATATATATTGTTTCTTAGATGACTATAAAATTTCATTACCAAAATGCTTATGTTGCATGTTAAAGCTTTAGTCAATTCAGTGTAAAATGTTATCGATATGTTGTTTTAATGATCTTTTAAAGTTATTATTTGTAATTATACAGATATATATATAATTATACCAAAATATGGTTGGATATTGGGTCCTGATATATGTTATATGCAAGTATAGGTAATAAAACTGTAGTATTGGGTAAAAAATAATTAATTTATCTGACCCAACAGTATAGGTTTCAAATTAGTACGTCATTTAACACCTAATATTTAAATCTACCAAATGTCATTTTAGATTTGATGGGTCGAATGGTTTCGAATTGTTGACATATTATTACTCTGGAAATTGACATGCAATTAATTCAAAAAAAGAAAAACATTGTCAATGTATACTTTTTGTTTATAATTGCAGATCTTCAACCAGTGAAAAAAATGAGTTCAAACACATGCTGCAGATTTTGATTTTCACTGTGTTGTTGATAACACTGTTGCAATAGAGCCCTATGGATAACTTTAATGACATGTGCCAAACCCAGTGATGCTGATATCATTAAGGAATGCCGGTACGTGTACATGTAAATGACCATGACTGGATATTTTGAATATTATGATTGATTCTGTATTTCAGACTTCCAAAAATGACTGATGCTGCTGATTATCATGTTTGTTTGATAAATATTTAATAATATTGTTTACGAAAAATAGCTCCAAATGTAAGTTACAATTTTGGATGCGTGATTTGGGATTCAACTAACCAAGCAAATTGACAAAGCGTGCCCTATATATAAATATATAAAATATATATAAATCTTGCCAAGGGTTTGAACAAACAACTGAACTAAGGATGCAATGAATGGGTCACATTGTGACCAGTTATTATTATGCAATACATGTAAAGCACATATGTGTCATAAATCATGGTTATCAATATGCATTATTAGAACAACACGCATGTGCCATGAAAATGTTCTACATTACATCGTCAGAAGAAAAGCACACATGTGCCATAAAAGTTTTAAACATCACATCGACAGAAGCAAGGCACACATGTGCCATTATATCAATAACATTTATTGCAAATATTCAAAGAATACTGAAAAAAGAAAAGAAATGTGAAGGGTTCGATAGAATACGCCATAAAGGAAGAACTATGAATGCTAGATCTTTCTTCCCATATACATATATATATATATATGGAGATAATTATTTATGAATAACCAAGACATAAATGTATAAACCAGACTACGGCGAGTGCGCCTAGCTCCAATGCAAACCATAGATACAATATCAAGGCCTCTGCCAAACCAATAAATTTGTTGTCGACCATTAGTCATATACTATATAATACATATATATATATATATATATATATATATATATAGGAAAGTAGTTGACTTCAATCGGTTACGAAGCATCATTGACAATTGGGCTATGTGTCAATTTGTTTTCAAATGCCATGAATATGATTTTTTTAATGTCTACTGCGTTTTTCAAC
Source organism: Panopea generosa (assembly GCA_029582155.1). NCBI lineage: Eukaryota > Metazoa > Mollusca > Bivalvia > Adapedonta > Hiatellidae > Panopea > Panopea generosa. The sequence continues at coordinate 50,761,265 of CM055894.1, read as the reverse complement.
CATAATTGTTGCCACATGAGTAGCTTGCTGCTGTGGTGTCTTATTGCTCGAAGACGGCAAAGCATTGCTATACTGACTGTCAATTGCGACAGGAATGCCATTGTGCGGTAACAGATCACATGCTTCATTTATAATGCGTCTCTTTTTCCTGACTCAAGCAAAACCATTCTCAGTAACCGTCTTTACTGTGTCAGCGTAATATTCATTGCGTCTCTGCATGCCGTTTTCAGCTGGCTGAATGCGTCATAGATCACGTCCTCGGTTTTACCAAAGTGTACAAGCCGGTAAGTGTTTAACTCCGCTTGCCATTACTTGTTAGAATCGCATTTCTTGTCGCTTTGTTATTTGTGTTGGTTTAGACAGTCGTGGTCGCAGTATGGTAGAAGCTGGTACCTGAATTTGAATAGTCCCAATCCTCTTCATGCCACTGTCATCTAAAGTAATTACACCATTAACTGTCCAGCCTGATGATACATTGTTCGATGTTATTATTAGACCATTTATCGCAATCTCTTACCTCGCTTTTCACAAAAATACATTTAAAGGTTTTTTTCTCATATTTGATACACTGATTCATTGTTGAATTATATAAATCAGATCTGTGTTTGGCGTTCTTTTTTTCAGAGAAGAGTCATGTACAAAATATTGACAATATGAATGCATGTGTAATATGTTTTAGACCTGATTTTGCCATTTCTCTTTTAAATTAAAAGTATGTGATGAAATGGTAAAACAAGTGTTGCAATTGATATTGGCATTCAACAGTGCAAAATTTGCTGTTTTTTATGTTGCCTTATTACCGGTATCTTAAAATTTAACTTTTAACCGAAAATCCATGGAGTAATATCTTAGGTTTTATTTTCTGAATATTTTTATTAGAATTTATTTATAAGATTTTTTATAGAACCTTTATATAAGACAAAGCTGAATATGTATTTGTGCAAGTTTCAAACCTGTAGGGCCACAACTAACAACGTTATTACAAAATACCTATGGAAGGTGTAGCAATATTAAATAAATATTTCCTTCATTTTCAGGCAACGGCATGAATATCGACCGATACCATGTTACTTGAACTATTTCAGAACCGGTGCAGATATAAGCATTAATTACAGCTTTATTCGGTCGGAACTCACTTCAGGACTCACACCATTATTATCTCCCTTGAATACTCCGGATGAAAGAGGTAGTAGTAAAACTATATTTCCCCTTTTCTTCATTTTTCAGGACTTTACATTGCAGTGGTTTATTTATTCTTACAATACGTTAAATTGTCACTATTTTAGAAATTATCACTGAATATTTGATATTAATACATGTACTAGATTTCTAGATAATTCTCTGTCATTTTATGTTCAATGGAATTGTTGATGAATTGTTGACATATTATCACTCTGAAAAAAAAAAAAAAAAAAAAAAAACATTTTCAAGGATCTAGTTTAGTTTTTTTTTTATATTTACTATTGCAGATCGTGAACTTGTGACGAAATTGAGTACACACACATGCTGCAGAGTTTCATTTGTGCACAGTGTTGGTGCCAATAATGTTACAATCACACCGTTTTGAAAATCTAATAGTGGTGTGAGACGTGAAACATATCGGGTTCTAAAATTCAAAATCAAAGTCATATTGAAAGGCAAAACGATCATATTTTGAATTAAACTTTGCGTTAAAGATTTGGTGCAAATAGTTCTTAAGTGTGCATTGTTTTCAGTTATATGGCTGAAACATGGTATTAGTATGCATGCTTATATTCTCTGAGGTAATATATAACAAATTTGTCTGCTATATCTAAGCTCAAAGTAATAACTTTCGAAGGAGAAGTTGGTCGTATAACTCAATGTTAAAGTCTAGATGAAGGATTTATATATAGACATTACTATCACTTTTGTTTTTCGTATTTCGTATACAACCAAGTGTTGGCTGGTTTATATAGAACATAATTTTTTTTTGATTCAGTATATTATTTACTTTGGAACCCAAAACGGGTATTTATATGAACTGCTGTAAAATGTATCTAGAGTATCTAGAATGATAGGTTTTAATTTCAAATATGTCCCATTTTTCCGCAACTCATTTTTTCAACACTCCCCTCCCACATCCTCCGATGCTTTTCTTCGATTTTTTTTAAAACAAATGTTATTAATTAAATGAAATACTTTGCCCAATTTCAACTTTGTTATCGCCACCCCTTCAACAACGCCCAGTTTCCCGGTTTTCATTTTAAAAATGAAAGTTATTATAATTTTATAATGTTGTTTATGATAAAATTAAATACTCTGCCTTATTTCAACTGTTTTACCGTCGCCATCCCTACCCGTCAATACCCACTCCGGTTCTGTGACAAAGCATGAATAATCAAATTAGCACTGTTCTCCGATAGCTTTCGTTACATATACTGTTGCGTTACAGCGTAGGTGTGTTTTGAGATTTGAATAAGGTACATAATCAAATTATATGTTTGTTTTAAATACGACATGATAAAATAATCAGACAAATTTATGTTTAATTAATGGTTTATAGCTATGTTTGGGATAGTTTCAATACTATACATATATATCTGTACTAACGAGATTGATGACAAGTTAAATTTATAGATCAATTTATCTCTGCAACTACTTGAGTGAAATTGTATACCCCAAGTCGCACCTCAATCAGTAGAACTTTGACGAGTAGTTTGCCTTGTTACATGTAATAGAGGGCACTGCAGTGTGTTTCCTTTCAATTCCGAAGACAAAACAATTGATATCTTCAATTTTAACAATTGTTTTATATATATATAAATCCCACCATCCAACCCTAAACTGTATAAAACAAATGTTGCCGCTAGTTTATATTTCATAGGTATTCTGCAAGCAGAAAACGAAACAAAAAAAACAAAACACAACTGTCGTATGGTTCAGCAGGGAAACTATATAACGGTGGTTACCTAAACGGAAGAAAGAGACCTGCAGTACATGCCATCAAGCGTAGTGATGCCAACGAACTCTGCTACACGGTAAACTCTTCACGACTTCAGGAGTGATTGTTCATGCGTATGGTTTAAATGATTATAAGTGGAAATGTCTAGTTGAATTGAAAGGATATCTTAAAGAACACATGGTTCAGTGTAACCATTCTTGTTAAAAGCGGTTAACGCGAACTCAACAATATACATATGAATACTTTTTGAGTATGAATATTAATCATAGTCGTGGACAAGTTTTCACCAACAATAAAACTATAAAATCATTACAAAGCTGTTACTTTCTTTATACTTATGTTTGATAAATATCAAATGGGATCACTAGTTCAATTGGTAAATAACGAGTAAACAAAAAATCATTTAATAAGTTGTCTTTCTATAATCTTGCATTTGTCCTTTGTAAATTAAGGTCTGAGATAAGTGAAAATCGGTATCGAATATTGTTATAATTGGGCATAAGCAAAATGACATGTGCTACAATACTAGATGTAAGGTAACAACATTTTAGCCGGGTCAGCCAAAGACAACCCAGACTATAGCGATTATTAATGTTTTTTATTTTAGATATTGACCCTAGATATCAACACAAAACAGAATGAACATGTACCATAAAAATAGGACAAATTATTTTCTAAAACCAATCATCTATGTTAATTTGTTAATATAACATGTTGTCACAGTGCATTGCACGCGTATGGATATTAGTTGAGTATAATTCAGGTGTAATAATTTTGACACAGCACGGGAATGTCCAATATTATTCTTTTTAATAACCAGTCAGTCAAATATGACATCAATTATACATAATTATGTGCAACGTTTGATATTCATTAGAGTTTTTATACAGACAGATAGCCATTGCAGAATAATGATGTTTCGTCCGAATGACGCCCTTTGTACCAGTTGATACAGATAGTCGTCTTATGACAGGATGTTTAACAAATCTTTATAAATGTGCATATTTATTATAAAATGACATTTTATAACGACAATGTGATGTTTTCCTTCCCCGACATTACTTTGTATATATAAGAACAAGAAATAACACCTCAGTGAGATAGAACAATACAGTGTATTACTGCTCGTTAGCATAGGCCTTTACGTATTCCTTTCTCATGCAAAATAGCAACGAATCACGTTGGAAACTAACATTTGACTGCAGTAATATAGTTATATAAACATGTGTATTACAACGAAACCTTTCGAAAGTGGCGTATTTAAGAAGTAGCAAGTCGAACGTATATTCGTTTAGAGCAAATATGAAAGTAGATTTTGCTACGAATTTCCAAATGGTATAGTATATCGTAAATATAAAATAAGATTAACACTTAAATGTTCATAGTGGTAAAGTTATGAAAAGTATCTCTTAAAACAAATATTACATTGTGTATTTAAAGTAGCATTATTTGAGTTAATACAAGAATGAAGTACATTATGATATTGATGAATACTAAAGCGAGATATTGATCGCAGTGAAAGATGTTCACTCCGGGGTTCCAACACAAGTATGCATGATAAATAATATGTTAATGTGTTACGGTTTTGCATTGAAGGAATCTCATTTCGAGAATAGAACCAATATTCTTGGTATGAAGTAAATAAAAAGATATGACATGATTAAGTAAATGTGGTTTGGGTTATCAGATAGTATAGTTTAGAATCATATGAACAGAAGTCTAGAATTATAACATAAAAGCTATACAAAGTTTGCAGAAAAATAATGTTGTAGATCGATCGTAGAAATGCTGAGTAGACAATAATGTGTTAGATGAACATGTGAATATGAAAGACGAACAGTTCCGAAGGGAAGAGTATTCAACATATTTTTAAACTCGAAACTCAGGTACATATTTTGCTTAACAGTAACAATTGACTACCGATTCAAATACAAATATGTTTAAAGGAATTATTTTGGCATACAACCGTCAATTCCCTGCCCTAAATACACACGCCCAGCATAAGATACACTTATAATTTAGAGATATACGCGTCTAAATTGTCTAATTGCATAACCTCTTTATTACAAACATCGGGTTTCTGAAGCTACTTTTTTTGTTTTTGTTTACATTCGCCATTTTCAACGAACCGCTTTCGGATTTCCGATTAATCATCGGATAACAGCGTGAAGACTCGTTTCCGATCTTGTATTCGAGGCTTTGTTCGGGAAGTTTACGGAGTTCAATGTAAACATAGTGCAATACTTTATTGCGTGACGTATTAAAGTTTTGGCCGATATTCAATTACTATTAATTTGATAACTTTCAAGTAAATAAAGGTTATACGACAAACATAAGCATTATTTTGTGCACCATGCATACAGGAAAAGTCTGGTTTAACAGCGTGTTTGTGTTACTTGCCAATATAATCCCTTTAAGTTGAATATATATAATTTAACTAGTAGGTTGAAATATTTTATACATATTTTATACATAATTATTTTAGTGATGTCACGTAAGAGAATACCAATACACTTATAACCAGAATAATGGTGTAATTAACTTAATACTAAGAATCTTATGAAATAATATTATAAATGCATATCATAATTATAACTATCAAATAAGACGAAATAATGAACCCACCTTTTGTATCTTGTGCTTCAGTCAAATGTAAAAGTGTTCCAACAATGAATGCTGACACTATATATGTCGACATTTTATTAGACGTAGACATTGTTAATTACAATTGTGAGCAAATGTATTGATGTCCCACTTAACTCCCTTTGATATAAATGCAAAAACATGGAACACACATATTTATTCGAAACAAATGTCTGTTTTGAACTTTCAAATATATCCTTACTTGTATCTATGATATTAAACACCCAAATATTATTTATATTTCGTTATCATCACAATCAAATATACAATTAAAAACAAGAACTTTTATCATTGCCTGATATTTATAAGAAATACATTCATTTTTCAACGAGGAAGGTAGTATACAACTATCGGTACGGCAGAGTGTAATACAATTCTTGAACTGACCTGTCGGATAAATATTAACAGAGTTATGACCCTTGAACTGTCATAAACTGTGTATTTGATGTTTTTTCTATTTGATCTTCATTAAACACATCCGTAATGTAACCATAATATCTTGGACAAGTTCTTGAACTTGAGAAATTTGATAATTAATGTAGGGTATTACGGTTCTTGAATCGACAAAATTGCATTATATAAAAAAATTGTCATTGTCACCTCTGCCACAGGTGAGCGATTTAGGGTCAACCTTGCCCTCATTTTTATATATTCAGTTAAAATATTAACATATACTTGGTTAGTTCTTAGAATTGGGGGCATCTTAATTGAATAAATCAGATAAGGTAGCATTTATATTACAGGAGTTGTCCCGATATTTTTGAATTTATATATGTATTCATCTTTTATCGAGCCACTGTGCTTGTACATGTATACGAAAACTCAAGTATCAAGTCCTGACGGAGACCTTGATACTCTCATTCATTGAACAAACTAAACATTGTATTCAGTAAGTCAGAACTATAATAAAAACGCTATGGTTGTATAAAATGGACTGTACACATTAGGTTACCAAATAATCATTCAAAGAATGGTCTCAAATATATACATCATATTCTTGTAATAATACAGTTACAATTTATATGTCTATGATTCAATTGAATTTGAAAACTAAACTAGTTCTGTATATCACTTAATAAGACTGATACATAATTTATGAAATACATTCAAACATTTGGTCGCAATTTACACCCTAAACAATAGATACCATATTTTCTTTTCCACTATAATTTATTATTTTGATATTTATAAATATTTTTATACACTTCTATTTACAAACTACTATTAAATATATTGATCGAAATATTTCCCCTTTTATGCAGTGCCTTATTTCATATTATGATTGAAGACGAAAACTGGAAATGTTTTGAAAGTTTTCATATTAATTGATTTCGACAGTCAGATTAGACAATATAAGAAAAAACTATCACAATGTAATTTATACCAACTTTCGATAAAATACGCAATTGTTATTATTACAGTAAAACGTGTATGCAAATGTGCATAGGCAATCGTAAACTGTTAAGCTAATTTAAAGTTATAAACTAGTGTACAGTGCCGGACGTTTAGCATCTTATAATATTGACGAGTGAAAAACTATGTTTTAAGCAGTAGATAAGACATACATGTATCTATATGCATGATTTGCTAACAATGGTGTCGTCCATGTTGTGCTGATATTTCATTATACATTATTTTATATTGTAACCGTTTTACGCAGTTTACAAATATACTCCTATTATATGTCACTTATTGTTTACCATTTGTATCAGAACCGCCAAATACATTTTTTAACAAATAGTGTATGTCGAAACGTTGTCATGAAGAAGAATAGCGACATATAATTAAAACTTATGGAAATAGCATTGTCATTAACATGTTACTTAAGCTCAGTTCTCTGGGCATATACATGTGTTGTACATTTAATACATTATTGTCGTTTGCTTTAGTTATAACATTGAACATTATAACATCACTTGTATTGCATGAAGACTTATTTTATAACCACATTTGTCTTACCGTTGGTTCAAGTGGGGCATTTATCATTTTGGATGAGAGTGCTCGAGTAATGGTTAACCTTTCAGGATCCAAGAAAATATTGGTACAGTTTAACTGATCATCTGTTAGCCCTCGATGTCATAAACATAAGTTTAATAGTAATACAAACACAACGAAATTAAATAAATACGTAACGGTTTAACTTGATATTATAAAATAGTCATTAAACCATATTCAACCATATGTTGAAATATATGTTCGTTTAATGTATCGTTTTTTCTTTGAAAGCGATTGAATTAGTTCCGTCCAGTTATCACGTTATGTTGTTGCACGTTTTATAGATGTTTTGTTTTGTATTTCTATTTACAATAAAAGCTATTTGTATAAAATACTAAGTAAAGGTATAATATCCGGTTATAACATGCTGATAACGCATATTGATTTTTAATATAATAGCAACACTATAATCAATATAGTGTATAACCTTCTCACTGATATTAAATATAATAATCTATAAATTAATGGTATACTTGATATTTCAATGACGTCATGCTCTGTGTCTACACATCACTTTCACCTTTAAGCTTTATCTGAAAGTAGCATTTAAATTGACATATTTTTCAATATTTACATATTTTGAGTTTACGGCTACGCCAGGTACAATTTCAGGGTGTGAAAATTCTAATGTTACATTATCTTGGACCATTACAAATTATGCATCAGTAAGTACAGTACAATGGAAGAAACAAGGCACAACAATCATGAGCCAGTATGCCTCAGGTACCCCTACACTTAATGCTGGTGTAACACATGCTGAACACGGCGGTGATGGAGCAATTGTTATTAAAGGAGTACAATCTAACGATACTGGTGAATATTCCTGCCATATTACGTATACGCCTAGATCACCAAATTTGGCATCTTCAAGTACAGCTACGCTTAGCCTGTTAGGTAAGAATCATAATTATATTTCTAGTGATTTTTTTTTTTTTTTTTTATTGTTTGTCCCATTATATACATATGCGTGCTATTTATTTTTTTACAGTAATGCTTAATCAAAGTGCATGTTTAAATTCAAATGAAAATCTATGAAATCTATTAAAACAACCTGAATTGCAAATGCAAAAAATAACAAAATATATAATTAATATTATTAGATTCAAGAGGCTAATAAAGCAAGTGTCAAAACAATGCATTCTTTGCCACTCAGAGCCCGCGAACTTGTTTCAATAATTCAATGAAAAATCTGAAACTGAGACCTTGCTCAACTAAAATATCTCAATTTCTCCAAATTATTCTTTGAACTCATTACACATTAAGTCACCAAAAACAATTACACATCTGTATATATTGGTAAAGGACAGCGTGTTGTTGCAGTATTTTAAAGTATCTAGAAGAGAAAATGAGTTTACTGACAATAGGCGCCTAGTGGTTATCATAAAAACAGAATAATATATACATACATAACAAATTACAAATCACTATAATTCAAATGTCCACAATTCAGTATAAATGCGCTCAATATAATGACATATTTAACCTATGGCTTGTTAAGCATTTGCATCGGAAACAGTTCTAAAGTATATATTTATATAAGCTTAAGCCCATCAAACACCCAAGCAAAAACTTATTAACATTATTCATACAACATTTCACATGTATAAGTTCTAAAGTATATACCTAGCTCAGCAGACCTTGAGAAGAATAAACATAAATGAACTGCATCTTTTTAAGTCATGTGTAGGTTTTAGTGTTTTAAGTTTCTGATTAAAAATATATTTCTTAACTGATATAATTATATTCAAAACAAATATCTGTGTTTGTCCAATTTGAATTAATGTCCAATCACTTTTAACGAATTTAATTCATCAAAAACGAGATAAATTGTTTAAAATGCCACAATCAATAACTAGTATGCAAATGAGAAATATATTACACTAATATTCAACCAATCCAATAACTGAAAACACATGTTTTATAAAATTTAAGAAATAGGTGATTCTTTTGTGTTTATTGATTCTCAAATAAAGTTAAATTTTACTAGAAAAATATAAAATGAACCGAGGTATCTTTGGTATTTTTTTTAATGTCTTTTCCTGGCTTTCAATAAACACCATCAATTAACACACACAAATTTGTGTTTGTAAACCATTCCAATTATAGATACCTCTAATAAATATAAACACACAAATCAACCCCAATATAATAAAATTCATGTAATTATTGCCAATTTATCTTTTCTATAAAAAGGGATACACCAAAATACATATTTAATATTTATTAAGGTCCTACACCAAGCCAGCCACTATAGACTTAAGAGAGAAAAATCTCCTGAAGTCATTAGACAACATAGTTTTCTTATACTATCATCTGCTGTGTCAAATTATATTTTATTTCTGTTTGATTTTTGTTTTAGCTCGAGCTACAATCTATAATTTGTTTAGAATGGTGTGTCCCTTTAAGATTAATGTATATATGTGTATTCGGTGAAAGGAAAAAGAAAGTATACATACCTATAAACGTCGACAGGTCAAGGAACAAAAAATGTATTGCATATAAATTTGATATATTTGTTGAATCAAAAAACAAACATCTAATTCATTTCAAAGCAAAACAATAAGAAAAAATCATTTCATTTTTCAATCACATGAATACACTTTGTCAATAATGAAATAATTTCAAAAACCAAAATGTATGCTTTCTTTTTCCTTTCAGTGTATATATATGAATGTATGTTACAACTTGACTGATATATATATTTGTACGGTTTGTTGAGGGATGGCCCACCCCGACCCTCATAGACCTATTACGGGGTGATTAAATGGATCACTTTTCAGTGATTAAAATTAAAAAAAAATAGTGTGTATAATGGTTTATATTTCTTTGTTTCATAATCTGCAAATATCACCATAGTCTGTAAATATCAGAACATTCATTTTATATTTTTAATTGATAACTGCATCCTACAATTTGGTGGTTTATTCTGGATTATAACCATCCCAGATTTGTGTTACATGTACAAATTATGTAATATTTAAGGGAAGGCTATAAGATGTTTGTCCAAACCAGTTGTTTGATAATACATGTATAAAATTCATTTTCCCATTTAATAGTGGATAGAGGTTACACACCTATATTTCATAATATTTGGTACTCTAAACGGTTGTTATCAATTAATGCTATCTTGATTATAAATGATGAGCGTGGATTTATATGACCTTTGTAAATATTGACACATTTTTTGAAAAACAAGCGTATGGTCAAAACCTAAACGATGACGTCAGCGTCTACACTGTGTGGGTATTTCCTGGAATTATTGTTTTTTTTATTTGTCTAAATCGCGAGATAAAAGGCGGGTGTTGTTCTTTTTTCACCGCAAAATATTTCGTCATTTTACAATTAACCAACTAATGTTACAAAGTTCATCTGATAATGGAAACAATAGCCATTACGATATTATTGTATATTAGATCTCGAAAATTTGATGTCATCCAGGACAGAGGTGATGTATTCTTACGCGCCTACTTTGCAACCAATAAAACTGATACAACTGATTTTCCCTCATTCGGTATATCGGTAAACCTGTTTTGAGTAATACATATGGCTTCGTTTTTTTGTGTTTTAATGCATTTTTCGTATATACCCAGATACAATTTAGTACTTTGAGTACATCAGAGTCTATATATGTATACATTCATACGTGGACACACGACAACATAACTATGCGGTATGCTCGGCTTCGGTATGCAAAGGAATACAAACCTTGACCTATACACAACATGAATGGGCTATGCAATGTCCACCTATACATCGGATGATATCTATTATTTATATTCCTACAACTTTGTCAAGTCATTTGGCTTCCTGCTATAGATATTCTTGGGTTTATATTCTAGGATTGACTTCCTACTACACACATTTCTTGTGATAATGTTCTGTATCATTTACATACATGTAAAATAATTGTAAGCTAGACAAAAAATATGTCATAATAAAATTATTGATGCTAATGTTAAACATTTACAATATACAGATTCTCCAAGCTATACACCAATTCTAGAAACTGTAGTAGCGGTAAGAAGCATGGAATACACATGCAGCGTAACATGCATCCTTATGCCAAGTTCCGTTCATTAAACTGCAATCAATGTACACATAAATATATCAACAGCTTGCAAAAACACTTTAACACAGATGGAGCACATGGTTCAGTGGTAGAGCATCGAACCACTATCCCGACTGACCGTATGTTTTACCACAAACTTGAAAGTTCTAAAAAAGTTTTGACAAAATCTTTAAAAAATATGAAACCTTTATAAGAGAACTTCAAACAAATACAGCTTCTGTCACGTGTGGTTACCATAATGATATATCATGTTGTATCACTGGTGAAGCCTTTGTCTGTTTGTCAGAAACTGAACGATGTGTAAAACTAGGAGGTACGTTTTATGTCAGATAATACCAATTTAAAAGTTCAACCACCTACATACAAATGTATATGTTTAAGTGGCATTTGAAATGTGTTTATTTCATCAATAGTCTTCTTTTTTTTCTATAATAAACAATAACAGTTATTAAATAATCCGTCTTTCTTTAAAAGTAGTTTGACATATTATATGATATACCTGCAATGTAAATTACACGATTGTTAGTAATATTCACACCTTGTAGAGATAATCTTCAGCAGAGAATACAATTTTTAATGATTATTTTCTGAATTTTGTTCACAGAAATACGTCTCTTTTCTCTATGACTTTCTAAATCAATTTGAATGTATGTGTAAATATTTTAGCCTTTCGATAACGTTAGTTTATGTAAAATACAAGAATATGCACCTGTTTCATCAAGTGTACTTTATGTACAGCACATCTTCACGGCAAGTACACGACATTTTATATATCAATATATTTTATATTTCTAATTAAAGATGTGTATAATATGTAGACGCAATGGTACTTTAATTTTTACCTCTTAAAATTGAAAGCTCGTCCATATGCCTTTCAGATATAATCCTCAATACTGGTTCGCATATGCATAGAAAGATATTGAGCGTGATTTGTCTAAGTTTATATATTGATAACCTTACAATCCAACATACTCATCTCTGCTCTCTCTTTTATTAAATATTGTTTTTGGGAGTGTCAGAACATTTTCATGCTTTTTGGGACACGTATATGGGATGATATAATCATCGATACTGTCGGTTACGCGGGTATCGACGCGGACGTCGACACCAGGGTGAGTACACCCATTCCCCATAATCATATAATAATCGAGTATCATGTCACATGATCCATCGTTCTTAAAAAATATCTTGACAAATTATTTTATTATTTGACAAATAACATTTGATGTAATTTACACGATTTGTCATCTTGACTTCACACCTGGTAGAGATGATCATCAACACTATATAATAAAGTTAATATATTAAGGTATGCAGCATTTCCTTTCAAGTATATTTCATGTTTTGCAGTTTCACAAACATCAAATACACGATATTACATGTAATATCTATTATATTTCTTAAAGATGTACATAACAGTTGGACGCAATGGTACGTTAACTTTTACCTGTTCAGTTATGAAGCTCGACTTTATGCCTTTCAGAACTAATACTCAGTGCTGGTTCTAAGCAAAACATCTCATATAAACTTTGAGCTTCCTTCCTTCTTTTTTTTTTTTTTTTTTTTTTTTTTTTTTTTGAGCTTCCTTCTTAATCAAGCTGAAATAAGTACATTTAGCTTCAATATAAACATATATGTATAGGCATCATGAGACAAGTTGCATTCACACTGTCAATCTAAACTTGCACTAAGCTTTAACACAAAATAAAAGACAAATTATGACCATTTCATCCTGTAATATGAACTGGACTTTCAAATTAGTCCAATATATTACATAAGATCTCAAAGTATAAACATGCATCCTTATGCCAAGCTCCATTCACTTAATTGCAAGCAATCTACAATTAGATATATCAACAACGTGTACACACATCTAGCACATGTGGAGCGCATGGTTCAGTGGTAGAGCATCGAACCACTATCCCGACTGACCATATTTTCACTGCCAACTTGAAAGTGTTTTTTTAGGTTTGGACAAAATCTTTAAAAAAGTTTAAACCTTTTTACGAGTTTTCAGTAAAAACCTAACCGAATTTATTGTAAAGTATTTTTGAAGCGGGCAAGTGTGTATCACTAACATATTAATATAGTTGTAATCTAGAAACAAAACAATTCATGTTATTAATATTAACTGCTAATGATAAACATTTACACTATGTACAGTTCCACCAAGCTATCCACCAATTCTAACACCTGACCCAGCGGAAGACAGCATTAATTACAATTGAAGCGTAACGATAAAAGGCACTCCAGAGGTTAATGTCACTTTAAAGGTATGCTTATGTAAATTATATGTTTAAACTTAATGAGCATATTTCTATTTAACTTCCTTAGAACACCACATTTAGCATCAATATTGATGTTATTTAAATGATTGTGCCAGATAGCATTGGTGCTTTAAGTTTTATTGTATCAGATATTATGTTTTGCAACATATTTCATTCAACTTTAAGTTTGAACAATCTAAACATAATAATGATAATTTCGTTGACATTGCTTATGTTTGATCTTTTGTTTGAAGGCATACATATACAAATGTATCAACGTTTCTATTTGTTGTTTATTATAACATAATTTAATACATAAACTATATCATAGGGCATATATATCATACTATTTTGGTTTAACACACTTGCCAGGAACATTTAATGATCACCTTAAACTAGACTTGAAAAAATGAAATTAATCTTATTTATGTATAAGTACTTTCTATTAAACCGGCAATAGGCTGTTCAAAATCTGTCAAAGTTATAATACTATTACCTTTTCGCATATCAAAGTTTGATCAATTCATATAAAGTGAAAACACGCTAGAAATGTCTTAAAAATAAATTATTATTAAAATGGATAAAAAACATCTTATCATCATTAATAAAGCAAATCCGAATGGTATGGTATGGCAGATCTACCAAAACGTGACAAAATCTATATTAATTTTGGAGTAGTAAACTTAAAACGAAATCTACGTTCTAGAAATAGACTGCACTTAACTACTGCTTGACATCATTTTGACATTTATAAGATGAAACAACTTTTACTATGTGTAAACATGTATAAATAGCTTGTCTACCCTTAAAAAAAACGGCGTACACTCCCCACCCCACACATAAATTATCAAAATGCATTATTTTATACTGAAATTTGTGTTTGCTCGTTCAGGTTTTGTGCTGCACCCCCACTAAACTGAAATCAAGGATCCACCCCTATGTATAACAGATCAATTTGAAATCATAATAAAATGACGTCTCAAAATAAGCACTTTTAAGAAGGAAATATATTTTAGTCTAACCGAGGCGCGTAGACCATGTTTAGAAAGCCTTTTGTAATATACTATTATGACAGGTTTAAATATATAATAGTATATACGCTAAATATTAAACCAAACAAATAAAGAAATCCAGAGGTTCGCTTCATTTTATGTACTTGAACGTTCTGCTGTATAGTAACACACTAAATATGCACGATACTAATGTATCAAAAGTAATCTCGTTCACGAATAAAAGAAGGTTACTGCCATTGATGTGTAATTTGAAAGCAAATATGTAAAGACAGCTTAACCACAAACCGGAAACTGTAAACGATGGTTTATATATCATTGTAGAACGAAAATATCATGCTTGTATCAATATAGTCTATACATATGTAGGTTGGTGATGACGAACTACAAACAAATACAGCTTCTGTCTCGTGTGGTTACCATAATGATATATCATGGAGCCTTTGGCTGCTTGTCAGGAAACACTAGGAGGTACATCATGTTGTCAGATAATATTTATTGAAATGTTTAATCACCTACATACAAATTTATATGTTTAAGTGTCATTTGAAATGTGTTTTTTTCATCAATAGTTTTCTTTTTAATATGATTAATTATAACAGTTATTAAAAATCCGTCTTTCTTTTAAATTAAAAGTAGTGTGACAAACTATTCTTTTATTTGACATGCAATGTAAATTACACGATTGTTAGTATTGGTAACCTTCACACCTGGTAGAGATAACCTTCAGCAGAAAATACAATATTTAATGTATTTTTTTTCTGATTGTTTCACAGGAAAACGGTTCTTTTCTTTGACTTTCTAAGTCAATCTGAAAGTATGTGCTTATGTGTAAATAGTTAGGCTTTTCGACAATTTTTAGTTATGTACATGTAAAATACCTGTTCTACCAAGTGAACTTTATGTACAGCACAGCTTCACGGCAAATACACGATATTGTATATATAAATGGGTTCAATTGCCGGCCGGGTCATACCAAAGACTTTAAAAATGGTACAAGAAGCTTCCTTGCTTGACGCTCAGCATTAGAGGAGAGTTCTATGTCTAGTCGACCCGGTGTCAGTATAATGTGACTGGGTGGGGTATCATACCATGTGTCTGCGGCATGATACTTCAGTGTGACAGCGCTTAGAATACTGTCTCAAGTAGACACCGTCGCGATATGACTGAAACATTGTTGAAAGCGACGCTTAACACCATACAATAAAAGTATATATAAATGTATCTTTTTATCTCTAATTAAAGATGTATATAATATGTGGACGCAATCATACTTAAATTTTTACTTCTTCAAATTTAATGCTCGCCCATATTCCCAGCAGGAAGCGGACACAAATGTAGTTCATAAAATAGTCTTAGTTGAGATTTCTTCACAATCAAGCTAAAATAAGTACATTTAGTTTAAATATGAACAAATACGTATAGGCATCATGGGAAGTTGCATTCACACTGTAAAAGTGAACAGTGAATCTGAACTTGCACTAAATATGCTTTTGCGGTCACGTATATGGGATGATATAATCACCGATACTGTCGGTGACGCGGGTACTGACACAGACCTCGACGCCAGAGTGAGTACATTCATTCCCCATAATCATAGAATAATCGAGTAACATGTTAAATGAGATAAGATGTTTAACATCGACAGGCATTTATTAAACGTAACCCTTATTTAAATATTCAGTTTTTCAATTGCGCAGACATTGCTTAAATTCATAGTTATATACTATAGATATACCCTCACATCTGGGTCCATAATTTCAATAGCCACATCATCCAGATCTACTTTACAGAAAATTTGCATGTGTAAAATACACGAGGAAAAATGTGTATACGCCCTTTAAGCATCTGGACGAAAAATGTTAATTTCTTGGATAATTACAGAGTGGTACTACCCCTGTCATTTTTCCATGGCGTTTAATTGCTAGTGGCTCCCAATGCAATTGCTTAATGTTTTATTGCAAGAGCCTGGCAGTACATTTGTTTTGCTAGATTATATGATTTAATTGAAACATGCATTAATGTATGTCAGCATATAACGTATGATTAGATGCAAACAAATGGACTTCATCGCAATATCAAGATACAGTTTACAACAGAACAAATATCGAATACAAAATATATCTTTCATTTCAATGTCAACAATGTAACTTAAAAGTTGTGTAATTAGTAATATAGAATGATCATTGTAAAATAACAACATTACTGAGTACACATGGTATTATCATTATATAATTAGAAATGTCACTAGACATTTACCACAAGGCACCTAAATGTACATGTTATGTTTACTTAAGTACTGTTCAGTAGTTGATTGATTGTCCAATAAATGGACTTTGGTGTTTATTAGGAATACAACGACAAACAAACATTATTCAAGGATTTAGTTTAGTAATCGTTGATCATCGCATAATAAGGTAACTTTTAACAGATAAAACAGGAACATTATTTTTCTTATCTATTTTAAGTATGAGTTTAATCGTCTTAATGTCTAGGTCTGGAAAGTTCTTAAGTGATACATTGAAAGAGTGGGAACTGGGCCCTGTAGATGGCATTTGACATCCGTATCGCGAGCCCATCGGAATAAATTGAACACATATCCATAGGGATAATCCAGGATGATTCACTTAGTATCACCAATTATTTAAGAGAGGAATTTTTATGTTTTTATTTTTTATTCCTGCAAGCTCTTTATGGATATTAAATCCCTTTTACAAACGACACATTTATTGATAATAAACGGTCAGCAGGGATCTGAAAATTGGTACAAGAATACCGTATTCGGTATAATTTAAATGGTTTCTATAAATAGTGATCAGTTTCTGTTTTGTTGAAATAAAGTGGATATGTCCCATTGCTTTATATATAGTTCAGTCGGTAGCAAGACTTCAACCTCTACCAAAAAGATTAACGACACTATGCCTCTTTATCATTTGTCTCACAATGCTGATTCAAGTGGGGAACTTATCAGTTAAAGCACAGTTGAGTGTGCTTCAGTACTGAATTCGAATCTGAGATGGAGAAAAAAATCAGTGATACAAATCAACGTAAAGTTGGGCCTGTCTTACAACTATACAAAAGGAACATTTAGAAGTGCTTTGATATCCCTCAGAACTTCATTTCAATCAATTAGCATGCAAACTGGTAGACAAAGTGACATATCTTAGGAAAGGCGGTTTACGTTTCTAATGCCAAACAAGTATGGATCCAGAATGTATCTTCATACTGTCCTCTATATGACAATCTGAGATCATTATATATGCCTAGGAACGTTCACCAAGTTCCAAATATTAATATATCCATGCTTTACCAAAATGAAACAGTTATATAACTACTTAATGGGGGGTGTGGGGGGGGGGGGATTAAAAAAAACGCTATACATGTAAATGTCTTTAAAAAATAAATATTGAATAAAAGGAATAAAAGGCATCTCATTATCATTTACAAATAAGATCTGAATGGTTTCGTATATCAAATCCACCAAATCGATATTTGAATTAGATGGTAAACGAAATCCCCATTTTAAACATGTACCGCGTTTAAATACTGTTTAACGACCTTCGTATTTCAACTGGACTCTTTATGAGATTTTTTTTATATTTTTATATTTTTATGGGGTTTCGTGCCATTTAGTGCCATTTTCAACACATTTCAGGTTATATATGGCATATCAAATTTTCATATCTTTTTCCATCAGCGCGTGGACATGTTCCTGCTATTGTTGGTGAATTTATCATTCTGAACATTACTTCATCATTTTTATATAACACATTTCAGATTATATATGGCGTATATAGTTTTACTCATGGATGAAGACCTCAGACTGAGTAGAACTACTGTCCTTCCGCAAGTAACTGGGAACTTTCTAACATAATTTATTTTGCAGCAAGCAGACCCGAATCTACGACCTTAGCGGTGAGAGGTAAGTGATCTTGAGACGGCGCATTCGGCAATTCGGCCACGGATGATCCTTTTTATGAGATGAAGCAAATTTCACTACGTGTAAACCTGTATAACCTATATAACGGATCAAATTGAAATCACGTGAAAAAGTGATACAGCATGTCTTTGAATTGTATAACGACATCCCTTTGTACGATCTGTTTAAACAGGAATTGGAGCCAATAAGAACCTACAAACATGCAACTAGATAAAGAAGGAAAAAGCCATGAAAGGATGTGAGTCTGATTTCTATTTCAATATTGCATCTATCCTAAAACTTATAATTCGTCTTCAAGTAGGTATTTGCTTGTGTGAGTGATCTTGAAAACTTAGTCAAGATCCAAGATAAATGGGGAGCGCTTTAAGTTTGAACAGTTGTGCTCGGCTGTATATTCACGGTGGCAACTAAGCGGGGCGTTAGTGTAATGGATAGAGTGTTGGCCACTCACACCAGATGTTGCGGTTTCGATACTCCGGTCGACCTGATGCCTCTAATAAAAAACAACACTCAGTACCGGTTCTACCCAGGAAGCGGACTCGAGAGTGATTCCTTTAAGCTATGAACTTTCATCGCAATAATGCTAAAATAAATTAGTATTAACTAAAGTAAGTGTTGACAATGTTGAAATATTAAAGATTGGGAATCACCTGGTCACAGGATAATTCACTGGGCATTTTAACTTTGGTGAAACTTTTTATCAGCAGTCAATAAAAGAAAGAGCAAATGTGTTCATTTAAAACAGGTTAATTTGCTCTGAAAGCCCAGAAATGGGAAAAAGCAACAGTGGCTGCTTAAGACTTGTGACTGTTCAAAAGACCGCTTACACAAGTTTGAATGTACCTTTAAAAACAAAATTGTATATACCGCTTGTTTCTTCTCCCGCGAACGAAAACAAGTTCAACGCAATTTAAATTATTTATGGCAAAAATAGAATCCTTTCCATACGGTGTTCCATTTGGACCATCGCGTTTTTTATTTCTTAACCCCATACCACGAAAGCCGAAAGTCGAAACTACGACGGTGAAAGTCGAAATCACGATGGTAAAAATACAAAACTACGATGATGAAAACACGAAATCACGAAACTACGATTGTGTCTTTCATCATCGTAGTTTCGACTTTCACCATGATCGTGGTTTCGACTTTCAGCATCGTAGTTTCGACTTTCGACTTTCACCATCGTAGTTTCGACTTTTATCATAGTTGTTTCGACTTTCGACTTTCATCATCGTACTTTCAACTTTCATCATCGTATTTTCGACTTTCACCATCGTACTTTCGAATTTCATCATCGTACTTTCAACTTTCATCATCGTGGTTTCGACTTTCGACATCGTAATTTCGACCTCAGAACTTCAACTTCCTGTTGTGCATATGCAATGCGATATCAATACAACAATTACAATGGATGGCTGTTTGAAAAGGGGTACTCCTACAAAGAAATTTTGGTAATGGCTAATGAATCAACGGGTATTTGAATCAATATTTATAAAAGCATATATAAAGCAATAGGAAGTCGATGGTTAAAGTCGAAACCACGATGGTGAAAACAGGGGGAGGGGTGGGGGGGGGGGGTGGGGGGGGATAAAAATACGATGGTCCAAACGGAACACCATATTTCCAATTATTGAATATTTCGCACAGAATTACGCATATTCATACTTTTTACAAAAATATCCTCGTGTCCGCTTTCATTATACAGTACTTTTGCGCTGCATCGATTTTAAGTTCAGTGGTTGGGAAAAAAAACTATTATATATATTTTGACAAGAGAAACTTTTCTCCAGATATTTCCCCCAAAAGATAATTATGCGTCAAATGGCACATAATCGTTTACTTGAAATACATCCAAAGAAAGCTATTTGGGGGTACTGGTGACAATGAATGTCGTTCCTATAGGGATTACAATGCACCAACTGTACTATTTGGCACTAAGAAACCAAAATATTAAGCGGAGATGTCCAAAACAAAATAGTTTTACTTTTTAATCTAATTTATATTCTATTCAAGAACTGAAAAAATTTATGGCCTGACATAACCTGAAAACCGGTGGTACAATGCACTAGATTTTGCACTTTTAAAATCATCATTTCTCGTAAAAGTTTTTGCATGTTTTGTGTCACAAACAAACTGTTTGCTTTTCCTTTGTTTCTGGGCAAATAAATTACAATAATGTAACTCATTATAGCATGTATATGACACATTTCTTTAAAATTTAAAAATCTTAATATCTTAAATCTTCACAACGATATTCATTCTCGGTCTATTAAAAATAATATATCGTGTTTTAATTATTATTTCTTTCATACAATGTATTTTACTGTTGTTCAGACCAGAAAATAAAATGGTTGATGTTCCATTGAAGAGTGAAGATTATTTACAAATGCAGTGCTTTTTTTCTTACACGGTAAATGATAAAAAACGTAAATGGCGATAGAATAAACAATTTATGCAAGAGAACATCACAATTTTCGTAGGCAAACATACCTACCATAGGTAACAAAGTATTGAACTTAACTATCCGAAATACTACAATTAGAGCTTTCATTAAATACACACACTAACTGCTTATTTAAGGTACTGTTTTCTTTGTAAAATATTTTAAAACAAATTTCAGGTGGTGTATCTGAATGTGTCTATCGGATAGATTGCATTATCATCATAGGATGTGCTGTGGTCCTATTCGTAATATTAGCTATATTGATAGCCGCCAGAGCTTTTGGTGAGATTATTTTACTTAAGTATACATTATTTTATGGTATATTTGTAAACATAATATTAATAGTGTCTGTGGTATATTTGAATGTGTCTATCGGATAGATTACATTATCATCATAGTATGTGCTGTGGTCCTACTCGTGATATTAGCTATATGGATAGCCGCCAGAGCTTTTGGTGAGATTATTTTACTTAAGTATACATTATTTTATGGTATATTTGTAAACATAATATTAATAGTGCCTGTGGTATATCTGAATGTGACCCTCGGATAGATTACATTATCTTCATAGTATTTGCTTTTGTTCTACTATAGATATCAGCTATACGGATTGTTAAATAAAAGTACTATCTGGAACTTTATGTTAAAGCAAGTATTTACATTTTTGTAAAAAATATCATAGTGGCGCATGTTTTGAAAATATGAGTTAAAAGAAAAAAAAAACATCTGCTGATTAAATCATGTTTTAATTATATATATACACCTACCGGTAACAATGATAATTTACATGTTTGCTAGTGTTGTGTTATATATGACAAAAATAATGTTAGAAATATATCGTTAAGCCATTACAAGAGTAATTTGCAAAAAAGATGCGAAAGTTAAGTCTGTACACATGCAAGATCATCCTACTTCCTTATTTACATCATGAAGATATATCGTTCTTGTCAATGAATTTCAAATAAAATACATTGATGCCTGCTTATTTAAACACTTTTTATTTATATCTATATCAGGCTTAACATATTTTTTTTCATATATAATTAGGAGTGAGAATTTGTAAACCTAAACCAAAACGTGAAAAGGCAGATAACAGCGCTGGGTAAATATTGTTACATTTACTAATAGTTGAACAATTTATTATCATATTTAGTTGATAAATGTAATCTCGTTAGCACAACGGATTATATCATGAGCAGTAGATCTTATAATATCTATCTCGTTAAATAAATTCAGTGATGTATGGAGATCAGAATGTTTCTCTTTCTAATGTTAAGAAGTTAATAAGTATGTTCAAATGCGATTCTTGACGTTTGACATTACAATAACGATAGGTTGATCACATAGCGTTCAAATACGAGGTATGATCAAAACAAATGAGTATAGTAATGGAGTTTAGTGCTATTACACGTATCAACACAATATGTATAGAACCATCATGTAGTATTAAATTGCAATAATATTCAATATTTGGTTCGGGCTGGTTCTTTGAGGTGTTTATTTCCTGCTTCTTGTTTCATTCGAAATCACATGTGAAATCAAGATTTACTATGTTGTAAATACTGTTAAATAAAACAAAATTAAGATTTTATTTAAAGTTAATAACTATATATACTAATTCATTACGTAACAATGTAGAATATATGCTACACCATGTATTGACTTTAATGGCATGTACGTAGCTATTGGTTGTAATTAAGCAAATCATTTTTATAAAAGTATATATCTTATTGGATTGAAACTTTCTTTCAAATTGGTTATTTTCTATACATTTCAAAGTATGTTTCTACTTTTATTCATATTCTAGTATATGGGTTGGCAATACCTTGTCGTGATGATATTTCTGGACAAAGGATACTGGTCAATATCTGCGGATATGTCAACCCTTTAACTAGTACACGTATAACCTTGTATTTTTGTTGTTATTAGATATTAGTTATTTTTTCCAATAAGTATCAAATAACTCTAAATTGCTAAACATGCATAGTTAGTAAAACCATATGATCTCAAAGTGTCCCTAGTCAATAATAACTCTCACATAAGCTGTTGTCAATGATTACTGACGTGGAAAGAGATATTGAATTTCACATAAAATTTGAATATTTGCATTTAAAATCAATCGGTATTTTATGTTTATGTTTTGTTTTACCAACAACTATATTGACCTTTTACAATTTAAACTCAATTATATTGTTATTTCAACATGAATATCTGGATAGTCGTTTAGCTGATTCTTATTATATGATAACTATATAAACGACGTTGGGGAATAGTATTTTAACTATCATTAGAAATCACCCAATCCAAACAGTTTAGTTTTAAATTTAAGGATAATGCTTATTGTATTCAGTTAGGAAAGAGCTACTCCTAGTACAATTTTTCTTAAGCTAGAAATGACCAAGAATGTTTTAATTGTAAACGTTTTCTTTTAAGACCTTGGGGAATTATCATTAGTATTGTAGGTCGCTGTTGCAGTTTTTATATTAGACCAACAAGGGAAACTAATAAAATTTATAATATATTCTAACTATATATCACATATGAAATAAAACTGCGTTTATATATATGAGCATCCATTTATTTAAGCATGGGTGCCAACACCACTTCTGGAGTAGATGCCAAGTAACATATTTATTAATATCTGTATTTTCCATGGTTTGTCTTCCATTATTATTATGTGATTCATTTGAGTTTCTATTCTGTTTGTTTTGTTTTGATATCGGAATGTGTTCATAATCTAATCATTCCAGGTATTGAAAACAAATTGAAAGCGATATTCTTAATTCTTTTCCATACTCCTTACCCCAAAATGAATGTCGAGCGTTGGACATTAACATATGTAAAGAAACGTAACAAGCATGCTTGTTGTGTAAAACGAGCTTACAGTGTATGTGCTACTTGGTAGTTATTTATTTACAAGGTTTAAATACATGCCTTCTTCGTCCGGTAAACTGCAAATTAAAAACAGGTTAAAATCACATTTATTTACTGACAATCTATACGTAGAGAACTATCGCTATCACAGACTTGAACTCGTCGAGGGAGGGGTCGTTAAGGGTGCATTAACAATGCTTTCTAGAAGCTTATTCAACAAACAAGTACCAGATGGGATGAAGGACTTCCTATGTGTGTTTGTCCTGCTGTATCGG